>CAUYPK010015810.1:0-49434 GCA_963574355.1 Loris lydekkerianus | reverse complement strand
GGTGGGTGGGATCTCACCTGATGTGCACAGTGTGAGGGTGGTCAGCACGCCCCCCGGTGGGCGGGATCACACCTGACGTGCACAGTGTGAGGGTGGTCAGCACGCCCCCCGGTGGGCGGGATCTCACCTGACGTGCACAGTGTGAGGGTGCTCAGCACGCCCCCCGGTGGGCGGGATCTCACCTGACGTGCACAGTGTGAGGGTGCTCAGCACACCCCCTGGTGGGCGGGATCTCACCTGATGTGCACAGTGTGAGGGTGCTCAGCACACCCCCTGAGTGAAGGGCTCAACTACAACGTGAAATTTACCTTAGAAATGCAAACAATGTAACCTAAACATTTGTACCCTCATATTAATTTGAAATTTTAAAAAGCAAATGCTAATATATGTAATAATAAAACAGTTATCACGTATTCTATATACATAGAAACTCAATTCCTTAGGGGGAAGATATAAACATTGATACCGTACCATACCTGTGAGTGTCACGAACTGTTTGTTGCTGGTATCAATATCTTTGTCAGATCCACCAGCTAGTTACCAAATATAATTAATAAATACATTTTATGTCTAAGATCATGGATGGTCCAGTGAAGACCAGCTCTAAATAGAGTTAAATTAGTTATCAATATTGTGACTGAATAAGATCATAGAACACCCTTTATTCACAAAGAAAATAAATAACATTTAAGTAAAAAAAATTCACTATTGGGATCCCAATGATTATTATGTATTACGTTGTTATGTGTTGGTTTCTGGCATTACCTTGTTAACTTGTACATGTGTTGTCTAGAGGAAATAAAATAATTTTTCACACATTAGTATGGAATATGGTATCAAATTTGATAATTTTTCTAGAGAAAAGAATGCTTAGTAATTTGAGAGGATTGAGGACTTTTACTTTAAAAAAATGGACAAGTGTAGGCTCCGTGCACGTGGCTCAGCTGTTTGGGCACCAGCCTCATGTACTGGGGCTGGTGGGTTCAAACCCAGCCTGGGCCTGCTGAACAACAGTGACAACAACAGCAACAAACATAGCCGGACTTGTGGCGGGTGCCTGTGGCCCCAGCTACTTAGGAGGCTGAGGCAAGAGAATTGCTTACGCCCAAGAGTTTGAGGTTGTTGAGAGCTGTGATTCTGTCTCAAAAAAAAAAAAAAAAAAAAAAAGGAAAGAAAATGGACAAGGGTATCAGGATATTGGATTAACAACAAACAAACAAACACCCAGCTCAGGACTGCATAGAAATTCTGGAAAGTGTTGTTTGGACGAGAATGCCTTTCAGTATGCTCTCAGGGAAGGAAATACCAATGGGATTTTATTACGTGTTCTTTAATTCAAACACAAACAAACGAACATCTTGCGTTGATGAAGGAGCTTAACAACCCTCCTGCCGCAGCCTCTTGAGTAGCTGGGACTACAGAAAACTACCACCACGCCTGGCTAGTTTTTCTGTTTTTAGTGGAGATGGGGTCTTGATCTTGTTCAAGCTGGTCTCAAACTCCTGAGCTCAAGGGATTCACCAGGCGTGGCCTCCCAGAGTGCTGGGATTACAGGCGTGAGACACCGTTCCCAGCTTAATAACTATTACATGAGTAAAAGATGCCTCATTTGCGTTACTGAGTGCAATTGCACTGTCTCTTAGGGAAATACTTGAACTATGGAAGTTCCAAAGAAGGATTATGAACAGGATAAACATGTGATTATGATTCCTCTTTAAATTTGATGGAAATTATACTGATATAAAACAATTGTTGCAATAGCATGGTTGGCTAGGCACCGTTTCATGAGCTTTATTTTTTATTAATTTACACAATCCTGGCAACAACTCCATGAATAAGGTACTTTTGTGATTTTTACTTTACTTATATAAGGAACCTAAGGAACAGAGATTATTATAAATGGTGAAGTTGGGTCTCAGACCTTGGCAATTTAGTTCTAGGCACTTTTAGTTCAGTAAAAAGTAGTTTCCAGGCTGGGCATGGGTGCTTAAGGCTGTAATCCCAGCACTTTGGTAGGCCAGGAGGATTGCTTGAGGTCAGGAGTTTGAGACTAGCCTGAGCAAGAGTGACACCCTGTCTCTGCTGAAAATGGAAGGAAAAAAAAACCAAACTGGATGGGCGTGGTGGGGGAGTGTCTGTAGTTCTAACTACTCAGGAGGCTGAGGCAGGAGGATTGCTTGAGCCCAGGAGTTTTAGGTTGCTGTGAGCTATGATGATCCCACAGCACTCTACCCAGGGTGACAGAGACTCTGTCTCAAAAAATAAAATAAAACAAAATAAAATAAATAAAATAAAATAAAAATAAAGAATATATCAGCTTGGATAACTTGAAAATATGTTAAGTGAAAAAATATTTGAAAGCTCCAAAAAGTACTATTTGTAAGTATGTATGGTACATTATTTGTTTTATAATTGCTTGTTATATTATTTATCTTATGTGTGAATGGTTTCCTAACATGGACGGTAAGAAGTAAAGGTGTTAATACGGTCAAATGAGAATACCACATGTACTTTTGTCTCTAATTTAATTTCTTCTCCTCAAAATAGGCAAGCAAATATTTTTATGAGATATTAAGGAATTAGAAGTTAAATTCCAACATAATGAGCCTTATTATTTTAAAATATGAGTTTATTAAGCATAATGGAATTTAATAACCCTAAATTTTAGTAAATGTTTTGCTAGTATTTATCAATTATAATTATCAGCTGGTATAAGCAAACGTAGTTGCAATTTTAAAACATATTGCCATTTCAATTAAATAGGGTATCTTTAAAAGAAAAAGTGTATTTTTCAATTTCATTAAAAATAAGCATATTACTAGAGCAGGAAACTATCATATAGGATTACATATTCTTTTGTTTCTTTTCTCTTGTTGATTAATTTTTATATTGTCATTACACAGAAACTTTTTGCTAATTTTCTTCCCTTAACTTTTCTTAGATCTATTTATTTTATATTATTTTATTTTATTTTATTTCATTTTATTTTTTTGAGACAGAGTCTCAGTATATCACCCTTGGTAGAGTGCAATGGCATCACAGCTCACAGCAACCTCAAATTCTTGGGCTTAAGCGATTCTCTTGCCTCAGCCTCCCAAGTAGCTGGGACTACGGCGCCTGCCACAGTGCCCGGCTATATTTTTTATTTTTAAATATACTTGAAAGAGTAGATAGGAAATATTCAATGTAAGATTCCAGAATGAAAAAAATGGCATGATCCACACTCTAAGCTTAATCTCTCCTATAGATTTGCCCTGACAATTTTAATCCAATGCATAAGTAGAAAAAAATAAATACTGTATGTGATTGAATGTACACATATGAGCTTAAACTTCTAGAGAAAATTTAAAAGACTAAAATATATTGTTTATAATGAGATCAAATTACTTGTCCGGAGTCAATAATTGTTATACTAGAAGCAGGACGAACACAATCATTTATTTGCAGCATTATTACTTGCCTTAATAAGCTCTTTTGTTTCTGTGCCAATTTTACTGATGACTACTAAGATCTTCTGACGATTCCTTGGGTTATATGATTAATTACTAAATATAACCAAAGGCTATGGTAGCAAAGTATCAATTTGATTAAAAAATGGCCTCCCCACAAAGATGTTAATATATAGAAGTGTTTCTGGGAGTGGAGAGAACAATATGTCAATTTTCAGGTGTGAAAACCACAAAATATCTGGGAAATAATTTGCTTTTATTGTAGAAGTATGTGTGTGTCTACGTGTCTCTGTGTGTGAGTTAATGATAGAATATGAAGGGTCTTATTCCGTGTAACTTCCTTGTCTGTTTTAGGGGCGTGGTTCCATTTTAATATAATCATTTTATTCGTCATCTCTATCCATTAGCTAAGAGAGAATTGGATCTTTTCTCTGTTACATAGATTCAATGTTGATTGCAGTCAATTCCTGAGTTCAGTTTTAAACACGTGAATCTAGTCTTTTATAAACTGATCTTCCTTTACATAGAAAAACATTTCTAACAGCTCATCCAAGAGTCTTTACAAATTCATGTTGAATAATGAAGCCAGGTCTGAATTGTGTGCCTGCCACTGGCTGGCTGGGTGGCACATGGCAAGTCACTTAACCTCTGGGACCTTAATTTTCCTATTTGCAACATTAAAGAGTTGCACTAAATTTCCATATCCATGCTCCTCTTAGTTTTAGACACATCCTTTAAATCTGACGTTTTCACTAATAACGTAAAAGCATTCCTCCGTTCTTATCATCTTACTGGAACAAGAATATCTTTTCTATTCATACGTTTTATTTACTTCTACTTTTTCTTTTTACAAAGTAAGCGCATCAATGTTTTGTTACAGTGCTTACAGGTAGAATACTTGTACAGTATTTAAGAAACGGAGTCTGTAGTCCAAAATACATGGAAGAAGGATCTCCCAGAAATTGGGAACATGCACATTTTACTCATTTATTCTTTGTTCCTCCTCCTCCTTCTCTCTCTCTCTCTCTCTCTCTCACACACACACACACACGTACACACACATCCCTAACAACAACAAAAAAGCAAATTGTTACCATAAATATAAATAAAGAAATGCCCAAAGTGAAGGTAAAACTCCATGTATGTTGTCTACAAAGGAAAAGTTTAAATATCCCTTTCCAGGCTTTTCTGTCTTTTTCTCCACCCTGAAAGAAGGAACAACATATTTTTTATAAAAGAATAGTGATTTCATCATGTTGCAAAGTGTTCACATGGATGACATTTGTCGTTCTTGCTTTTGAAATGAAGACTTTCCTAAACAACAGCTAACAGTCCGTATAACTCAACCTGCGCCTTTATAAATTTTCATTTTACAATGTGAAAGTGGGGTTATTTTGAGCTACGGTAATACGATAAATTTAAAATACACATAAAAAGCCAGTTGGAAGAATGTGGTATCCTTCTATCACATATGTCCCCAGCAACATTTGCTTTTATAGTGAAAAAGAAGCTAAACCATCTTCACTTTAGACATTTTTGATTGAAAATAAACTCATACAGTCGACAATAACCAAGGCAAAAGGTTAAAAGGGTCATACTTGGGGTACTGATAGCATTGTGGTTATTTTAAAAAGATGATGGCAATCTTATTGCAAACGTCTTTGGAGTTCAGTCTCAGGAAATCCTGTTCATGTCTTAGTCCCTTTATTTTGCTGGTGAATTTGTTGACAGATAGTAATTGGGTCACGGCATTGAAATGCTCCATGTAAG
The DNA here is from genome assembly GCA_963574355.1 of Loris lydekkerianus. Taxonomy (NCBI): domain Eukaryota; kingdom Metazoa; phylum Chordata; class Mammalia; order Primates; family Lorisidae; genus Loris; species Loris lydekkerianus. The sequence continues at coordinate 44,215 of CAUYPK010015810.1, read as the reverse complement.
CTCAGAATTCTCTGTGTTGGTTGGCATGACAACCATACTGGTCGATTAAACATGCTCAGAAATTGGCAACCTGGGCTTCTTAGAAGCTGTTAAGCAAATGGGGAATGGAAGGCTAGCTAGATAATGGCAAATTGGGCAGAAATTTATAAGAATTGCTTCGAAGGTGCTGTTATACATTTATTTACATAGTGTTAATAAGATAAACTTAAAATACACATAAAAAGCCAGATGCTTTAAAATTCATTTAGATGAGTACAAAATATACTTTTCATTTTACATAGATTTTTAATGAGAAAAGGTTGAAATAGGCTTAAAATATTAGGTACTCCATTTGCGATAGAAGTTGATGTTATTCAGAACAAATATAATTGCTATCAATGGTAATTTCTCTTTAGCTCTTTCCCCGTGGAAACCATTGTGTGAGCACATGGCAGATGACGCCTGCAGATGGCACGCAGACGCGAGTTGGCACACAGGCACAGGCTCTGCCGGCCAGCACTGCCATAGCCAAATGTAGGGACCAGGAAGATGGCGAAAGGACAAGTCAATAAAGAGAGAAACACAGTTGAATCCAGGCTGATGGTCTGGCTCACTACTATCTTTTTTCTTCTGTACCGTAACTCCATTCCTCTGTAGTTTAACATAAAGACAAAATTTGGAGGTAGCAAATGAAAGCAAATTAGTACATCCTAGGACATAATTCATTTATTTTGTCATTTATTTTCTTTCATTTCCAGTATCTCAGACATTTCAGTTAAACAGAGAAGAAATGAATATCTACAAGTATTATCTTTTTAATTAGCATGCTTTTACCTGGTTGATAAAATAAGAGAGACAATATAAATGGAGCATAACAGACTTACTGTTTCTGCAGTTCAGTCTAGATGCCAAGGCAATCAATATGTAAGATAAAAAAGGGGAGAATATTTTAATCTTATGCTGTTCACTTAGTCTGCCTGTATTAAAATTCCAATAAAGATGTTTTGATTCATCAACAAATAGAATATAAATATCAACTATAAAAATAAATATTTTAAAATAGACTAAGTTCATACCAAAATCTATTGTTGGAATAGATGTTAAAAATCAGTATTCATTACAGCATTTTTGAGAGAAAAAGGTAATGGAGAGCCATTTTTGTTCTGCAAGAAGAAATTAATGGTGTAGACTGGGCCCCAAACCCTGCTGCTCTCCTGCAAATGCAGCTCCTTTGAATAACACCATGGTATCTTTTAACCCACGGCCCTTCATACTGTGGTCAGAACAGGCTACCTTACTCGTTCCATGAGATGTTCATTTAGTGACAATGAAACAAACCTTGTTGGTAAGATGAGTTTTATTTTGACATTCCCCATTTTCTTTTTTTGTCATAGTGTCTTGTCAGGAGCTCTACTTCTAATTTCTTACGTAGGCACTCATTTTTGTCTTGAGTTTTGAGATAGCCATTTTAATATTTCATTCTATTTAAACGTCTGGTATGTTCATCAAAAATCACTGAAGGATGGGTGGGGTTCAGTGTGGACCCCTGTGTGGCTTGTCTTTAAAGATTAACTTCTGAAAAACAAAATCAGCTTCTGCAATGAACTTGTAACATGATAGATATCTAATTTTGTAAAGTTTTCTTTTTTCTTTTTTTTTTTTCTTTTTTTGGCCATGCAAATAACTAAAACCAATAAAATTGAGATTCCGTTTGGTTCAGAACTGTCTCTTGGGTGATACATTCCAGTTGGGAGGCTAAGGGTTTTATCTGTCTTGTTTTGCTCAAAATGTTAACATTAAGGCCAAGGTATGGTGGCTCACCCCTGTAATCCCAGTACTCTGGAAGGCCAAGGCCAGAGGATCCCTTGAGCTCCAGCATTCCAGACCAGCCTGAGCAAGAGTGAGACTCCTTCTCTACCTAAAATAGAAAAACTAGCTGGGCATGGTGGTGGGCCCCTGTAGTCCCAGCTACTCTGGAAGCTGAGGCAGGAGGATGGCTCTCACCAGGAGTTTGAGGTTGCTGTGAGATGAGATGCCGTGACCCAGGATGACAGAGTGAGACTCTGTCTAAAAAAAAAAAAAAAAAAAAAGTATTGTTAAAAATAAAAATAAATAAATGAATGAAAAGTTTTAAATATTTCTGTTATTTCTGTCAAAGAAAACAGATTGAATATGCTTTCTCAATTTGAGAATATTTGTCTAATCAACAACTGCTTGTTTTCCTTGTTTTCAGAATTTTGCCCTTCCTTACATTTTTCCCAAAGATCATTTACAAATCTTTGTGTTTATCCTCATTTGTTTCTTCTTTTCAGTCTACAACTTTTTTTCCCCTATTGTCCCACAATGGAAAAGGGTGGGACGGACAATGGAAAAGGTACTATTTTGTAATATTAAACTTCATGTTAAATAATTTATGTAAAACCTTTTTTCATTCCTTATTAGATTGGTTGATCAATTGATTCATTCATCACTTATAAAGCATATAATGACCACCTGTGAGTGCTGACACTCATCAGATTGCAGGGTAGATGGCCGCTAAGGACAGCAAACAGACCTTTCTGTTTGCTTTCATGGAGACTCAGTCCTTTATCTTGCTCATGGGTATGTGAACTAAGATAGAATCCTCAGGCTCCCCCTAAGTGTCTGACTGACTGGACTCCCTCTTGGCCAAGGAGACCTCTGAAACTGAGTTGGGGGCCATGAGAAGGGAGATCAGATAGGCCTCATCATGCCCCCTCCCCTCCTTAGATCTGTCCTCTGTGAGTCACTAACAGGCCTAAGGCTGTGCAAGACCCACCTGCAGGTCCTTATTATACATAACAAGAGACTTTGTCTCCCATTAACAGACCCTTTATTTTAAGCATTCCTTTCACTGACTCCCGGTCTTTTAGATAAAGCCTAACTCTTTCAGCCAATTGTCAGCTAAAGAATCTTTATTTTTATTTAATTATTTATTATTAAATCATAGCTGTGTACATTAATGCGATCGTGGGGTATAATGTACTGGTTTTATATACAATTTGAAATATTTTCGTCTAACTGGTTAACATAGCCTTCACCACATTTTCTTAGTTATTGTGTTAAGACATTGATATTCTACATTTAGTAAATTTCACATGTACCCTTGTAAGATGCACCATAGGTGTGGTCTCACCAATTACCCTCCCTCCACTCATCCATGGTAAGTCATGGAAGAAGCCCAGGTGCCCATCGACCCAAGAATGGATCAATAAATTGTGGTATAAGTACACCATGGAATATTATGCAGCCTTAAAAAATGGAGATTTTACCTCTTTCATGTTTACATGGATGGAGCTGGAACATATTCTTCTTAGCAAACTATCTATAGCTAAAGAATCTTTAAACCCATCTAGACCCTGTGGCCTCCCCTTCCGGATATCCCACCCTTTGGGGCCAAACCAATGTATGTTTTCCACCTATTGATTTATGACTTTGCCTGTAATTCCTATCTCCCTTAAATGTGTGAAACCAAACTGTGACCCCACCAGCTCAAGTCCATGTGCTCAAGGCTTCCCAGGTGTGTTTCTGGGTCATGGTCCTCAAATTTGGCTCAGAATACACCTCCTTAAATCATTGTACAGAGTAGGGCTTCTTTTCCATCAACAGTATCCTTAGTTCAAAATTCGGAGTGAGAAATTTTCAAGACAATTGCATCTTGCTCATATTAAATTTTGACTTTGAGGAATGATGTTGGGCTGGACGTGTGGGTTTGGTTGTGGGAGAAAAAAGTGTGAAGTGTAATTCCATGTTTGTAAATTGTATGTGATCCTTGGATGAGATTGGTTTTGAAGAAATCAATGTAAAGGTGATAGCAGACCAAAAAGATACCCCAAATAGAGACTTAAAGAAAACATTGCAAGGCTGGGTGGGATGGCTCACACCTGTAATCCCAGCCTGCTGGGAGGCTGAGGTTTGAGGATCCCTTGAGCTCAGGAGTTCCAGACCAACCCGAGCAAAAGTGAGGCCCTTTCTCTAGTAATAATAGAAAAACTAACCAGGCATGGTGTTAGGAGCCTGTAATCCCAACTACTCGGGACGCCGAGGTAGGAGGATCACTTGAGCTCAGGAGTTTGAGGTTACTATGAGCTGTGATGACACCATGGCTCTCTACCCAGGGCGAGAGAATGAGAGGAAGGAAGGAAGGAAGGAAGGAAGGAAGGAAGGAAGGAAGGAAGGAAGGAAGGAAGGAAGGAAGGAAGGAGCTGAAAATGGGAAAGAGAATGATAAGTTGCCAAAAAAGACATGGTATTGTGTTCTCCAGTCAAAAGAGAATTCACCAGGGAAAAAGTGGCAAAGAGAATCACCTTTCATGAAAGACTGGCAAGGTAAGATACAGGGTGGCTTTGGAGAGAGTAGCATCAGTTAAACCCTTGTGAAATAGCTCCTGCTATATAATCTATAGCCCACAGTCATAGATTATACATTACAAATTATTATATTATATGTTATATATGTAATATATATAATATGATATATTATTATAATGTGTATTGTATATATTATTACAACTTTATGGTGTATTTTAATATCTGGCTTTTCACATCCTATGAAAAAGTTGTGTGTGTGTGTGTGTCATTTGATCTTTGGTGAGGATTTGAACATACATTTATGTCACAGGCAAAAAAATAAGAATAGAAAGAAAAATAGAAAACCAAAAGTACCTCCCCCCCCCAACCCCTGGCCCTCACAGATTATAGGTGGAAGAAAAACTGATTGTTGGAGAACATGTACTCTAGAGAGTGGCTGGAAAGGTTAATAAAAACTTTCAAAGAAGAACATGGATTTTCCTCCCCATATCTATTTAAAGAATAAAGTTTAGATCCGTTCCTTGAACACAAAGAAGCAAGGTGAGAGAAACAGAGATGGCACGAGAGGGCCCTGGGGAAGGGGGACAATGTGTTCTTATTTTAGGTATTTTGAGTTTGAAGTGAGGCTGGGAAGCCACACAGTAATTACAATAAGCAACCGAAAATGAGGGACCAAAATAAGTAGGGAGGGCAAAGGTTCAGGGTCTAAACTTTGCAGGTGCCCAGGGTGAGGTAACCGGAGGAAGGAGAGGCAGGCCGGGGGAAGAAGGATTATCAGGATCAAATACTACCCGCTAACTGCTATTCATTTTTCAAAAATCTCTTTCCTGACCTTTGAAAAGTATGGTGTTACATGCACATGTCTCTACCTGAGATTTTTAAACATTCACAATTCCTGGTGTTCTTAGTGGCCCAGTAATTTCTTTTCATGGTGTCTGTAAGCCCAGAGAAATACCTAGCACTTTCATCTTAAGTTAATGGATGTGTTTTCTGTAAAGTTGAAAATATCCAGCAGTATCCTGTGAGTTTGTTGTGAGATGTCTTCGGTCACCTGTTGGGAACCATAGGTTTAGGCTATGTTTCCTATTTCTTCTTCTTTTTATACCGTAAACAATATGGTGTGCTATCATAATTGCCTGTATATTTTCTTTGTCCCTGGAATGAGTCTGCGAACTACACAAAAAAGAGGACCGATCCCCTTCTTGTTCCTCGTTGTGCCCACTATGCCCATCAGGGGGATTGGCTAGTGGCAGGTGTTCAGTTAAAAATAACTCAAGTTATGAGCATGTGAATCTCAGCAGCCTTTACCTGCAATCTTGATTTATCTGAATCTATTTTTTAACCTCTAAATTAATTAGTGGCATTTTCCTTACTGTGGAGTCTTCCAAATAGTCTACGTGAAATCCATTGATAATATATGAGTATAAATGCAAGTATTAAAAAGAAAGAATTGCTTTTTTATTCTTGCACAAGAGAGAAAGGGGGCTTTGAATAACTGGTTGGGGTGACTATTAGGGGGTGGTGCTAGAAATGAGAATGATAACTATAACAATAGTTAAAATTCGTGTAATGCAATTATTCAATGTATCCTCCCTACAGCTGAGGAGAGATGATGCCTAACTACTCTCAGTGTCAGTGGTTTGAGATAGTATCTATTTTTTCTCTCTCTCTGATTTATTGTTCTACTCCATGTGTTACTGGCTACAAGACACTGGGACATCTGCAGTCATATGGGGGCTTGATTGGGTTGGGACGTCTACTAGGGCTCCCTAGATGTTGGCTAAAGGCTGTGAGCTCAGCTGAGATGCTGGGCCAGAATGCCCATGTGTCCTCTCTGCATGGAATTGGGGCTTCTTATAACCAGCAGCTGGCCTCAGAGAGGAAGTATCTCCAGAGGGAGTGTTCTTGGAGATCAGAGGCCATTGTGGCAAAGCTCTTAGGATCTGGCCTTGGAAATTGGAGAACTTCACTTCTGCCACATTGTACTTGCAAAAGCAAGTTCCTAAAGCTAGTCCTGATTCAGTCAGAACAGAAATCAAATTGCAATTTTTTTTTTTTTTTTGAGACAGTCTCACTCTATGATCTTTGTTAAAGTGCACAGGCATTGTCATAGCTCACAGCAACCTCAAACTCTTGGGCTCAAGAAATCCTCTTGCATCAGTGTCCCAACTAGCTGGGACTATAGGTGCTTGCCACCACACCCATATAATTTTTCTATCTTTAGTAGAGACAGGGTCTCCCTCTTACTTAAGCTGGTCTTGAACTCCCGACCGCAAGAAATCTTCCCACCTCAGCCTCCAAGAGTGTTGGGATCACCGGTGTGAGGCACCCCGCCAGGCTTTACATTGTGGTTTTTGTCATAGTTGTCAGCAAGCATAGAGAGGAAATGAACCAAGAGTGGCTCTCTTTGACTATTACTAAATGTAGGGGCTTTAGTTTTTCTTAGTTTAGGAATGAGGAAATGGATATATTGATAGCTGACCAAGTACAACAGCCAGTACTGAAACTCAGGGAATTTTCTTCCAGAGCCTGTGTCCTTCCATGAAAAGGAGGTTCTGCCTCAGCCTCGCACAGTGCTGTTAATTCTCACATATGAACACATACACGTCTGCACACACACACCGGTATAGTTAGAGATTGTGATGGTGATGGTGACATTGGCTATGATCATAATCATCCCTTGTCTTTGTTGACTAGAGTTCACATTTGTTTCTTCTGGGAAGAATTTCTCTCTCAGTAGCTTAATTTTGAAATAACTTTACATTTACAAAAGCATTGACCAGATAGTCTAGAAATGTCCAGTATACCTAGTCTTCCCCCAGCTTCTCCAAATGCTTACATAACCACAGCACATTTACCAAAACAGAGCAGTTAACACAATACGGTACTCTCCAATCAACTACTCTTCATTTGGATTTGCTAATGTTACCCACGAAGGTCATTTAACGTTCCAGGGTCCAACCCAAGACACTATGGTGTGTCCCGCATCACATGCCATGAGTTGCCACTAATCTGTGACAATGTTTCCGTAGTTCTTTGTTTTATCTAACCTGACACTTTTGAAGAATACTAGTCAAATATTTTGTAGAATTTCCCTCATTTTGTGTTTGTTTGATATTTTCCTACAATTAGACTGGGGTTATGGATTTGGGGGAAGAAGACTACAGAACTGATGTGCTGTCCCTTTTCTCATCACGTCATTACCAACAATATCCCTTCCTGGGAAGGTTAACATTGAATCTTTGGGTAAGGTACTGTCTCCAACCAAGTCGTAAGATAATTGCTTCACCACAGAGTTACTATTTTTCCTTTTTTAAGCTATATTCATTAAAAGAGAGTCATTAAGTCCATCCTACACTTAAAGACAAGTGAATTAAGCACCATATCCTGGAGAAAGGAATACAAAAAAATTTGTGGACATATGTGAAAACCATCACTGTAATTAACAAATCATTCAGCGAAGTACTCCAAGGTTATGCAAATATGATGCCTTTCATAGAATGAATATGATCCCTTCTACATTAATCCTGATTTTTCTCCTCAGGATTAAAAATTTATTTTAATAACTACTTTAAAATAGTTAATTAAGTTAAAATTTTTAAATAAAAATTTTGTTTTGATAACTTTATTGTTCTTATCTGAAAAACTATGGCATGATGTTGAAAATGGAAAACTATAAAACAATGTAAATAGTTCTTATAAATCTATATAGAGTATAAAATATAAACATAAAGTCTAAAATATTTAAAATACATAATTAACACAATTGTATCCATATTCATATGTTCCATTTACTAGCTCTGCCTTAATGAATCAAATCAAAATATGCATTCATCTTATCTAATTATATAAAGCGTGCAATTTGGCACAAATAAATAATATATAATAGGTTTCAATGTGCTTCCATAGACTGTGCATTGCTCTAGGCTATACATTAAATTTCTTTTTGTTCTATTAAATTAGGTGCATTTGACAAATATCAAATTTTCTAAAGAATGTAATTCATGGAATACTAAAGTCAGAAGGATTAAAAGAATTTCTGATGAAAATGGGGCAAAATATGACTTTTACTGTGAATAATTTACAGTTATTCTATTTCTTTATCAATTTTTTTTTTTTTTTGAGACAGAGTCTCACTCTTTTGCCCTGGGTAGAGTGCTGTGGCATCATCATAGCTCACAGCAACTGCAAACTCTTGGGCTTAAGCGATTCTCTTGCCTCAGCCTCCCAAGTAGCTGGGACCCATAGGTGTCCATCACAACACTTGGCTAATTTTTCTATTTATAGTAGAGACAGAGTCTTGCTCTTGCTCAGGCTTGTCTAGAACTCCTGAGCTCAAGTGATCTTCCCACTTCAACTTCCCAAAGTGCTGGAATTACCATTTGTGTAATTAAAAGTCCTCTTTATAAATTCTTAATGAAAAATGTCATTGATGAAATTGATATGGCTTAATCTAAAGCAAATTATTTTAGGGTTAAGTTTCTTTTTTTTTTTTTTAATTTGAAACAGAGTCAAACTCTGTTGCCCATCTAGACCTTCATCATCTCTAGCTCATATGTTAGGCCCTTGTGGAATCTAGTCCCATAGCCCCATAGCTAGTAAATGCCAGAACTAGGATTAAAAATCAAAACTCTTCTAGTCGGAAGCCTACAAGTACTTCCATAATGCCAGCTTGCCTCATTGCCTTGCATTTACTTACCCTCTTCCTGCCACAAATCTTCTTTCTTCCATGTATCTAATCCTATTTGGTCTAAAATGAAGTTGGGAAATTGTAAATTGTATTATTTTAAAAAAAAGTATATATATAATATATATTTATGTGTGTGTGCGCGCGCACGCGTGTGTGTGTGTATGCATATATATATGTTACTTTGTTGCTTTGCACTTTGGTGAAGAATAGATTTTCTTTGCATAATGCTTGGTGTTGTACTTTGATTTGGGGGACCTTGGCAGATAACATGAGATTTGTAGACTTATCTCACTATTGGGTTTCACCATTTCACACTGCATGTGTGTACATTTTCCTTTTCAGATTCTCTGCTTATTTTATTTACCTATCCCTTTGTATGTATTAAAATGTTTTCAAGTATTTTAAAAATCATGGCTGAGTTGGATAAATGAACGTGAAATGGAATAGTAACTTTCATCTGGGAAAATAACATTTTTGGTATGAAAAGAATATGTGCTTGTTATGAAACTAAATACCAATTAAGGGGGTTCTTACTTTGCCTATTTATACGATTGATTTTCCAGGGCAGTGTCTTAGTGGTTGCTAACCCTTGTCATGCTTCCAAGATCGATGTTTGAAAAGATTAAGGCCTGAGCAAGTTAGAATCTGCGCAGAGATTCCCTTGCACACCTGATTTTTTTGGCAGCAGCTCAAGTTTTGACGTCATGAATCAACACAGTTTCTTCTTTCAGAGTCTGAGCTTCTCTTCCTCCTCCTGATCCCCCCACCTCGCATTCAGGTTGTGGCTAGACCTTTGTTTGGAAGCCAAATGGCAAGATTCATTTGCCCTCACTGTCAGTTACATGGAAAAGGCACATTAACCCAATTTCCCATAGGATTTACATATAAATTGACTTAACACAGGGGGTAAGTCAGTTCAAAATGGGATACTTTTCAGATAGTGTGGGTATAATATTGAATTGAAATTTTTATCTAAGAAAGTTTTATGAAAAGGGTCTTACCATAGATCTTTTGAAAAAGCCTTTTTCACCCATGTATTACCTCTTCTATTGTCTGTTTAAGAAAAAATCTCTGGTTTCAACTTCTTGCAAGGTTTATGGTAATTCTCACACCACAAATTAATAGGGATGTCAGGTATATTGTGTCTTTGGCTTTTTATAATCTAAGGTTTCCTTGAACTTAGTCTCAACTTAATCAATGTCTTTGACATTTTTACTTTTTTCTCAAAGCTTCCTGTTTAGTATTCTAGTAGAGTGTCAGCGTCTACAGGATAAAATATCACCTCTCTTTTTGTGTTTTCATCTCAGTGGGCTGATATATAGATTTATAACTTGGATGTCCCCAGTTTGTTGATTCAAGGTGGCTGGAATAAATGGCTCTGTTTGAATAAACATTTAATTGGCTTATCTAAAGAGAGTATATTATTTTGAGGGGAGTGTTTTTCACACTTGACTTACTTTATGTTAATTTGTGTACCTTGTTATATAATCAGAAATTTTTCTGATTTCTCCCTTTAAGTAGTTTTGAAATTTAGTAGATAGTCCTTTAAAAGAATATGAAAACAAGGTATTTGGGAAGGAAGTTACTATTTTTTCCCCTCTGCTCCGCCCAATTTGCTATTTTTTTTTCCATTTGATTTTGAAATACAAAATGATGCTAGTGCACAATAGAGGATTAAAAATGATTAGCAGAATGGAACAACATCTAGGTTAATGGAGCAATCCAGAGATTTTAGTGAAATCCTGAATATACTGTACGTGCTAAGCAATGGTGGCCTCACTCTCATTTTGTCAGGCGTGATTTTAGAGATAGACCATTACAGAAATATTGCCTGTTTACATTGATTTTTACTTGGGACTCTTCAAAACAGAGAAAACATTTTTGCCTTTTCCTATTTGTGTTCTTTGGTGGCTACAAAATGTCCAGGGTTCTCATCAGATCTGTATTTTATACCTGGTTGAGTTTAGATTCTCCAACCTTTTGAAATTTTTTGCAGTTTTTCATTGCAATTTTTTTTTTTGAAATTTTTTGCAATTTTTAATTGTTTATTTGGCAGAGGTATTGCTCTGCATTGCAAACATTTTGGAGATATTACTTTGTACAGCCTTGCAGAGTTATTTAACAGCTGTAAATAATTACAAACATCAGCTTAACATTGAAACTTTTGTGGAAGTGAAGTTTCTTAGCTGTTGATTGAAAGGAAAGCCATACTCTATAAAGTAATTTAAAGGGTTTATTTTGAGCCTCATTGAAGGACCAAGACTTGGAACCACACCCAAGAAGCCTTGAGCAAGTGGACTGGTGGTAGTTGGATGACAGTTGGTTTTATACATTTTAGGGACATGGTAATTATAAGGTGAGGTCACAGAGCAATACACGGAAAACAAACATTGATTTAGCCCCAAAAGGTGAGGTGTGGGGCATGGGGGGGGGGGGGGCTACAAGTGGGTTTAAAATTGCCAGCTGACAATTGGCTGAAAGAGTTAGACTTTGTCTGAAAGAGTCAGTGAAAAGGAATGATTAAGATAAAGGGTAATTGGTCTGTTAATGGGAGATAAAGTACCCGACAGAATCAATATATTGAGAGTATATTGGGGACCAGCAGGTGTGCTGTTGAATAGGCCACGTAGTGAGTCCCCAGAGGACATCTCTAAGAAGGGGAGGAGGCGTGAGGAGGCAGGTCTGATCTCCTTTCTCAGCAACTCAGTTTTAGGGATCCCCTTGGCCAAGAGGGAGTCCACTCAGTCAATCACTGGATTGGTAGGGAGCCTCAAGATTTTATTTTAGTTCATACAGTTGTGGAAGATTTTATACGCTTACATAGAACACCTGCAATGAGAATATTGGCACTACATACAACTGCTCACTTTATATCCTGGTAATATTTTAAATTTATATTGACATATTTTGGACAACATTTTGGGATAATCTTGTTCATTTGCAAACAAAAACTGTATTATGGACATTCCTAAGTAAAACGAATGAACAGATCAACAACATTCAACCTATTGTTAAATGTTAGAGAATATATGTTATATGTTTAATGTAGCATCAGTTCTATGAACCGAGATGGAAAATAACCATTTACCAACTTTTTCTTAACGATTCATTGTGTTTTCCTTTAAAAATGCCTTTCATTAGACAGTCATGACTGCGTTTTTTATTGGTTAATTGTAGTTTAATGAGCTAATGTTGACATTGACACGGTTTCCTTGCTCTGCTGTTTTATTGTTATAAGGCCCTTACCATGGTATATAAGACCACAATGGAGAAAATTTATGAAATTTACTTATAACTAATTATTCTCTCTAAAAAGCTCAGTGGCTAGATGTTTTTAATTTCTCAAATACTAAGATATTGCTGGATTCTATGCCAAAATAAAATATTGGAAGTTTTTTTGTAAAATAAGAGTTAGATTGGCTTTATTATTTCACTGTGTTAAACTCATGTCCCCATTTTGAATCTATATTTCATATACTTCATTGTTCGTGTTACATTTGGGAAGAGAGAGGAATCTAATGCCATACTGTTTGAAGGCTTTAGATTTTACATAAATAAGAATAATAAGATTATTATCATTATTTTAAATACTTAGCAGGGTGAATTATATTAGATACTATGCTATTAGTTCGACGGTTGATTACAGACCTTCTTAAAAAGATAAACTCAGATACAAATTGAAAATGGTGATATTAACAGAACTGTGGTCTACAAAACCAGATTGTTTTGAATGAACATTAATGGACAATGAGGATTTTCGATTGTGCTAGTGAAATTCAAGCTGTGTTGGACAACAAACTTTATAGGACTGGGTTTCCTTTCGTTACTTTGATATATGTTGATTAATAAAATAATTAAGGGCTTATTATCCTTCCAATTAATTTGATTTGCAGGATATATTTTTAAATATATTTATGAAATGGTGCATTATCTTGTTTTGATATTTCATACATTGACTTTTTTTCTACTTTTAAAGATAGTCTTTGTTCTTCAGATATTGTGTGTACTGAAAGGAAAGCCCAGGCAGGCCTTTTGTCTGAAGATAACTATAGCTTTTACACTAGCTATTGCTATGTTTCCATGGAGACCGGGCAGGACTCTGTGGTATACAGATTTTAGTCCAGCAATGCACAGCGATAGCCAATCATAATTTCTTTCCCCCTGCAATTCTTCAACATATGATTTCAGGTGCTCATTAAAGAATCAGAATAGACTTCTGTTAGTTTTTCTCACAAGTGTCATAATGTGTATCTGATGTTTTGTGTCAAATTAGTATTATTTAGCATTTGCGTTGCTATTATTTTTAAAGATGGTCTGTACCTTCAGAATTTAATTTTAGATCAGATAAAATATTTCCTTAAATTTGAATGCTGAGATTTTCTTTTCCAGTTTCAACCAGTTGATGGCCAAATAGGCCCTTCTATTTTCTATATTTCCTGTAAAAATGTGATATTGAATCTGGAGAAGTATCAGAGCAGGACATTGGGTCTGTGGATAAAAAAGGAGGAGGTAAAGAGAAAAAGTGTGGGACTCTAGGCGCGTGCTGAACCCCAGAGGGGGCGGGGAGGGGCCCAAGTCTGCCCTGTGCTGAACCCCAGAGGGGGCGGGGAGGGGCCCAGTCTGCCCTGGGTGGTTTCTCTCCCTTTTATCTTCTGTTTACCATTTTATTCCTCTTTCCTTCAGAGGAGGTGTTACCAGACAGGGTGTCCAGCCGCCTGTCACTGTCCAGCCACTATGCAGAGACGGGTTTAGGTCCAAACAAGCTTTTTTATTAGAAGGCCAGCGATTCTGGAGAACAGTGAGGGTAGCCCCTCAGTTCTGTCCTCCCTCAGTTACAATTCTAGTAACTTTTATAATGAAATACAAGGAAACCAACCTAGAAAATTTTAGCTTTATCTGATAGGAAATAACATGAAAGTAGTCTCCGTTCTAACAATGCAAAATGTTTACACAACAGAAAGGTGGTTTTCACTTTAACAAAATATCTAAGAGAATCAGAGAAAGATCAGAGTAGCCTTTACCCATATCCCAACACCTATGCCTATGTGTGACTGCTCCTCAGAGTCCCCCGAGACAAACATCCTCACAATCAGGGTGAAACCTTAACCAGATAGGTGTGGGGAAGAAGAGCTGAGCAGACCAGGCCAGCAGCGCTGCTTCAGCTCAGCTTCCCAGACACCATCTTGCAGGCCGCTTTTGTGGCTTGAGAGGGAGGCCAGTTAGGAAGACCTGAGGCAGCTTGGCCAGTCTCCACAGGAATGACTTGAATCGGGACAGGCTCAGTGAAGTTCCTTTCTCTGTGCTCTGTTTGTGACATTTCTGGATGACACAGGACACAGCTCTTCATCAATGAGACTCTTATAAGCCAGGGACAGTCTCCTCTCTGGCTGTTCTTCCTCTCCTAACCCCCCCTCAGGGCTTCAGCATTTCCTGATGCCTTTCAGCCTCTTTCAAAGTGGCTTTTGCTCAGGATTCTTCCCTCTTTCCAATTAAAAACTGCCCTTTCCCTGAGGATCACAACAGAAGCCGTGTTCTAGTCAAAATAAGGGATAATAAGTTGTGATGGACAGATACACTGAACTCCTATTAAGGGGTTCCTGGGCCAGAATAAATCCACCTTCAACAAAAAGAAGGGCTGTGAGAGACGTTTCTAAGATGCGCTTTTCCTCCCCTCCAGGACTGAGCTGGGGGATCCACAAATGTGTATAGATGGAAGAAGGATGGGAGGGGAAATTTCTACAATGCACAGGGAGAAATGACAGGTGACACGTGCCGGGTCTCCTCTCTCATCAGAAACAATTAATTCAAATCAACACAAAATGAAATTAAATTGTAAAGCAAGTAAGGTGAGGTTTTCATAGGGCTGAGTCAGGGGACTTGATTAGACAATGGCAGGGCAAATCCGTTCCATCCAGTCAAAAGGATGAGGGCACAGGGGGCAAAATGGGTCTCTTGCTTGCTGCTGTGCGTCTATTTTTTCATGCCCCTCCTAGTGCACAGAAACAGCAAGAGACATTTTAATGAATAAATGAATGATCTAGGTATCATGCAATGCCATGACATTGGACTTTCCTTTTGCCTAAATTTTCTTTAGCTTGATTTTTTCCCCTATGCTTTCATTCAGTTTTATGTTTTATAAACATCAGGTGTAATTAGCTCATGAAATTCATGACACCATAAGTGAAGGCATTGAAGCAAGGGGAATGACAGAACCCAAATTGAATTTGTCAGAGATGAGGTCCTGGCTGCAAGGCTGGGGACGAGAGGGATAAAAGAAGCAGGAGCTAGGACTCTGTAGTTACAGCCAACGTGAGGTAGGTTAGGATAGTTCAAGTATTTCTTAACCCTCCATTCCGAACACACTCCAACAACCAACAAAGGGACATTACATATCTGTGACAGGTGACTTCAAAAATCTCTGTATTTTCAATAGGTACTTTTCTTGCCATGTGTTTCACAGGGATTAATAATGGTGAATAAAAGAGGTGCCATGAATGAAGCAACATTGGGAGCAATCAGCTAGGTTATTATGAAGGATAACTTTGGCGAAAGGCTGTATGAAAAGTAGGGCCAGGTGAGGAGCTGAGGCCTATAATCCCAGCACTCTAGGAGGCCAAGGCAGGAGGATTCTTTCAACTCAGGAGTTTAAGACCAGCCTGAGCAAGAGTGAGACCCCCATCTCTACTAAAAAAAATAATAATAATAAAAAAAACTAGCTGGGCATTGTGTTGGTTGCCTGTAGTCCCAGCTGCTAGCTGCTCAGGAGGCTGAGGCAGGAGGATTGCTTGCAAGAGTTTGAAGTTGCTATGAGCAATGATGGTACAGCACTTTACCCAGGGAGACAGAGAGACAGTTTTTCTCAAAAAAAAAGAAAAAAAAAGAAATTGTACCTAAAAGTCAATATTATGGGCCCAAGGTGCTGAAGTAACTACAATTTCACCGTGCTTCCCTTCTTTCCAAATATTGTAGAGGAATGTCACATAGAAATAAACTACTGATGTGTTGACAAAGTCTATGATTAGTCTTAACTTTAACATATGTTTTAAATTTTCTGGACATTAATTTTTCCACTGAAAGAAAAGCTAAGAGATATACAATATAATAAAATGAAATAGTTAGTGGGCATGTTTAGCATTTTCTTGGGGTCCAATGATCAATTAAGAAATAGAGTGTGGGAATATATAATTTATTTGGCAGGTAGTGGACCTTTGAGTGCTGAACTGGCCCTAACCTAATAATCTAAGCATTGGCCAGCATCAGCCCTAGGGGTCCCCAGACCTGGCAGACTTCTCATTCTGGGCTGTCGGGGCGGTATCTGTGAACACAACTTTATCTTTCACACAAAGTATTTTGCTAATCTGATTCCTCATTCTCTCCTGACACAGACTGGCTTTCGCATTTAATTTAATCAGGCACTTTTAGAATGTTTTTGCACTATCTCATTTAATGCTATAGGAAAGGAAAATTATCCCTTTTTTCTCAATGAGGGTTAGAAAGATTGTGTGGTTTATCTAAATTCAGATTAGAAAACTTCCATTGTAAAGTTTAAGATTTAAATCCCAAGATTGTTTGGAAATCACTTGATGTATATAAGCCCAGTTAATGAACTACCTCTCAACGGACATTTTATTATTTAGGTATGTAATGAATATCCCTAAAAAGTACCTTTCGGATGGTAGTACCTTATTTTCTTCTTTTGCACCATACATAAATGTCTATATTGACCTTTTAATATTTATGTTTAGAACAATAAATGGTGCCAGATATTTAGATTCAACTTTATTATAGCTAAATCTATCGTGCAATAACAAATAAAAATTCACAAACTACCTTTATTGAGTCAGAGATTGTTTGTAGCATCTTTTATTTTTCTTTGTTTGACTTGACCCTCAGTATATGGCTTGACTTTCATCACAGAAACTATTTCTTTTATCTTTTATTTATTTCTATTTGATTTATTTTCTTGAGCTAGAGTCTCACTCTGTCACCCTGGCTAGAGTACCGTAGCCTCAGCATAGCTCACAACAAACTCAAAATCCTGGGCTCAGGTGATCCTGCAGGACCACCGCCTGTCACCACACCCGGCTAGTTTTTCTCTTTTTAGTAAAGACAGGGTCTCACTCTTGCTCAAGCTGGTCTCAGGCTCCTGAGCTCAGGTGATCCACTGGCCGTAGCTCATTACAGGCATGAGCCATGAACAAATTTTTTGGTTTCTATTCTCTTTCCTATTTGCTCTTGCAAACCTCAACCTCCCAAGAAACACAGAAACCCAGAAGTCCTTTGAATCTTCCCAAGAACCTACCTTATATGCCTGTATTTGCAATCTATGTCATCTCAGCCATCTTCAATCTACAGAAAGAATTTATATATAATTCTTTAAGTAGAAAGAACCTGGAAGGCACAATCTGTCTAATCAGTGATATAAAACTGATACTTCCTTCCTAGAATGCTTTTTACTCTTTTATAGAACATTCGCTGCCTAAAAATAGAGTGTTTTTTACAAAAACCACTTTGGAACAGTTCATATGATTTCCCTATCTTAATTGGGAGAAAGATTTTTCTGAGAATTTTACTTGTCAAATTGAGAACCACCCTGCTGTAATTAAGTAGTAATTCAAAATTAGATACCAAAAACAGAAATTCTTCCACTTTCTAGATAAACAGAAAACAGATTGTTTTTAATGGAAGTTCCAATTAAGTTGAGTTTATAGGGTGGAATTTGAAATAATGTCCATTTTGCTGCAAACTTAAACCCCTGAAAAATATAACGTTCACTTGAATCTCCCAAACCAGGCTTGGATTTCTGCTTTTCTTGTGTCTATAACATACGGTATCTACAACATTTCCTACGTGAAGAGATCATAGTTTCTTTGGGGGGCAAAAAACTGGAGGCATTGAAATTGTCTAGAGTGAATCTTTCATTCTGGTGTTGGCCTTAGAATCCTGAATTCATGGGCAACCACTAAGTGTCTGCTGAACTTATTTAAATAATTTCTTTTTTCTTGAGACAGTCCCACTCTGTCACCCTGGATACAGTGCTATGGTGTCATCGGAGCTCACAACAACCTCAAACTCCTGGGCTCAAGTAGTGATCCTCCTTCTTCAGCCTCCTAAGTAGCTGGGACTATAGGCACCTGCCACCACTCCTGGCTAGTTTTTCTATTTTTAGTGGAGATTCGGTTTGACTCTTGCTCAGCTTGGTCTCAAATTCCTGAGCTCAACAGCTTCACCTGCCTTCGCCTCCCAGAGTGCTGGGATTACAGGAGTGAAACGCCCCATCCCAGCTCACCATTTCAAATTTATTCTCCACCAAAAAAGATTGGGAGGGATGTCTTAAGAATTTTTCTGGAGTACATGTGATGTTTTGACACATGTACGCAATGTGTAATGATCTAATCAGTGTAACAGAGATATCCACAGCTCCCGTATTTACTTATTTACTTTTTATGTTGGGAACAAGACAGTTCTTCCCTGCTAGCTATTTTGCAATACACAATAAATTGTTGCTTACTATAATTTCCGTACTGTACTGTCAAACACTAAAACTTACTTCATCTAACTATTTTTTTAATCCGTCATGTCACATCTGTGTCTTTTTAACCCTCTAGAGCAGTGGTTCTCAACCTTCCTAATGCTGCGACCCTTTAATACAGTTCCTCATGTTGTGGTGACCATACAAAAATAATTTTATAGTTGACCTTTGTGCTTCCCTTAAAGTCTCAGTGCTCAGTGTGACTATTTGACTCTTGACCTGGGAACTTGGTCACCAAATTCACCTGTAGTAATAGCACTCTCCCCCCCCCCTCTAGTCCCAGCCACATTGTCCTCTTGTGAGCATCTTTGCAACCCTAGTGTTCTAGAACCTTTCTGAATAATGTCTCCATTCCCCACCTTCACCTGACAATTCTTCCCTTAGCAACTTCCTCCTCACCTTCCAGGCTGGGTCATGTCATCCTTCCCTGGGGCATGTCATCCAAACTGCCTCTAAACTCTCCAGTCAGGATGAACTTCGAAATGCTTTTCCATTGAAATGAACTGAATTTATTCTGTCCTGATCACTCGAAGTGATTTATTCTACACGTTTTTAGCTGTTTATTTGTCTACTCACTCCCCACATCAGACTTAAGGTCATGGGGGTGGGGGGGAGAGGGTTCATGGTAAGAAAAAAAAATATCCTTCTTTAAGTCAAAGGATCAAATATCACTTAAGGCAATATTATCCTTTGGTCTCTAAAATAGCTCATTTAATTAAGATTTTCAGAAAATTGTCAGAAATCAGGGAGCCACTGTACCCAGCCAATATTTAAATAATTTCTAATGTTCTAGCTAGTCCATGTAATGCACAAGGTAAGAAAGAAAATCCATAAAACTCCTAAAATGCATCTGCCCAATGGCTGAAGTCATGGCTACAGTCACATGCTGGATTTGAGGGTGCACAGTGGGTACATAAATTGATTTGATGAAAAATTCCCTCTAAAAACGAAAATGCATAAGTGTTTATGAAGAAAATTGAAAGGCTTGCAAAAGTAACTGATTCTGAAGAGCAGTGGGTATAATCTTACTAGAAAAGTCATACTCTGGATGGGACACAGTGGCTCAGGTATATAATCCCAGCCTCAAGCCCAGGAGTCCGAGGTTGCTTTGAGCTTTGATGATGCTGTAGTACTCTACCCAGGGTGACAGAGTGAGACTCTGTCGAAGGAAAGAGAGAGAGAGAGAGAGAGAGAGAGAGAGAGAGAGAGAGAGAGAAGGGAAGGGAAGAAGGGAGGAAGAGAGGAAGGAATGAAGGAAGGAAGGAAGGGAGGGAGGGGGGAGGGACGGAGAGAGGGGGGAGGGACGGAGAGAGGGAGGAAGGAAAGAAGGAAAGAAGCGCAATGCTTAGTAAAATAACCTAGGGAAAAAATATCTGCAAGAATGTCAATCCAAATTACATGAGTGATTCCAATTAAAGCAATTTCAATTTACACTAATCAGTTGAGTTTTGGACCCTAGGTTCATTTTATTCTTTTTCTTTTTCCTCAAGCTCAATTGCACTCAATTATTTTTATTTTTAATATACAAATTCATAAATTGAATAGATTTAAATTACTTAAATCTACCTATCATCAATGCAGTGGTCTTGGCAGACTGTGTTTTTACTGGTGTGTTAGAATATCACTGCTTCCACTTACTCTTTGCTTCTGAGTTTGTCCCTCTGATCATGACCTTTTTCAGTATTTAATGAGCCAAATCTACTTGGCTTCCTGCCACTGCCTTTCAGGACCAGAAGCAGATATGCAGTCAGAGGTGAAGACTGCTACTCTTTTCTTTCTTCTTATAAGTGATGAGTCTAACACATTCTCTTGAAATAAAATCTATCAGAACTGTTTAAATTTTCAGTGGAGTTAAATCTCCAGTCCTCCTGAAGATATGTACTGTTCTTTGAAAAGAAGTTAGAGAATTTATAGACAAGATCATGAGCTATACAGATGGAACAGCTCTTGAAAGCCAAGATTCAAAATTGCCCTCCCCCCTTTTGGCAGAATAATGCTACATATGTTGTAGGGAGGTGACACTCTTTGGGGGGGACAGGAAGATGATTTCTCTATACATGAAGAGGGCTTGTAACCTGGCCAAAGAAAGTGTGCTTACAGTGCATACAATAAACCTTTGCCAAACCTGCTTCACTATTAAAAACCTCAAGAGATGTAGAATAAACCATATTGAGTGATCAGAACAGAACAAAGCATCAGACATATTTTAGAAAACCTGTTTTCTTGGATGAAATATTTTTCATATTTTTTCATTTTGTTTTATTGTGAAAATAGGCCATTTGCATACACATTTTATTTTTTAGAGGGGATTTTTCATCAAGTCATCTTATATACCCACTGCACACCCTGAAATCCAGCATGAGCTGTAGTCATAGGCTGTAGTCAGACATTGGATGGTAGTGATGCAGTTTAGGAATTTTATACATTTTCCTTCCTACCTTGTGCATTACATGCACTAGCTAGAGCATTAGAACTTGTTTAATCTTGGCTGGACGTGGTGGTTTATGCCTGTAATCCTAACACTCTGGGAGGCCATGGCAGGAGGATTCTGTGAGCTCAGGAGTTCTAGACCAGCCTGAGCAAGAGCAAGACCCCATTTCTACTAAATATATAAAAACTAGACAGGTGTGGTAGCAGGTGCCTGAATTCCCATCTACTTGGGAGGCTGAGGCAGGAGGGTCACTTGCTTGAGCCCAGGAGTTTGAGGTTGCTATGATGCCACGGCATTCTTGGCTGGGCAACAGAGTGAGACTCTGCCTCAAAAATAAAAAAATAGTTGAAATGTTGAAAACAAGTAGGTAAAACATGGTGATGATTTGGTCTAGAAGGGGTGTCCAGCCTCCAGGCCTTTTTTGCTTATCTGTGGTGTTGGATATCATGAAAAGTATGCACAATCCTTTGTTTTTTGTTTGTTTGGTTGGTTGGTTGGGTTTTTTTGCTAATTGGCTTTCACTATGTGTCCTATCTTTAATGTGTGGCCCAAGACAGCTCTTACTTTTTTAATATGCAGCAGAGAAAAAAAAAAAAAAGGTTGGACACCTCTGGCCGGAGGAATGCCATTGAAAATACAAAAAAGTTAAAGCCATTTGCATGTTGGATAGACAGGATTTAAGATGGATTTCACATTGGTAGTGAGGGAAAGAGTGTGCTAATGAAAGCAACCGGGCTTTGGGCTGGAGTCCTATAGTAATGAGGTAATGGAGAAAGCCAAAAGAAAAAATTAATATGATATGAAGATGATTTTGGACATATTAAGTTTGTATGTCAAGTAGTTCTCAGTTACCAACCTTGTATTTTAGCATCTCTCTGAAACTCTGCAAGTTTCATGCTTCATTGAAAATATGGATTTCATTTTTGGTATATGAAGAACAAGTCATGTACTAGAAAGATATTTTTTCCTATTTGAAATGAAAATAGTTTTCCCCCAGTCTTATAGTCCCATTTTCTTAATTTTGTTTGGGAAAGAAATATATCACATGAAGTCTACATTCGTCTATAAAAGCTATTTTAAAATACATTGCTAAAAGAATAGTCCCAACATGAAACAACCCAAATATTCATCAACTGATGAATGGATAAACAAAATGTGGTGTGTACACACAATGGAACAAAATTAATTGTAAAACAGAGTACAGCACTGATGCACGCTGCAATGTGAATGAATTTTGAGAACATTTTGCTGCATGAAATAGACCAGATGCAAAAGTGCACATTTAGCACAATGTCCAGAACAGGCAAGTCCAGGACTCAGATGAGTCATTTCCAGGTGGTGTGGGAATGGGGAAGGGACTGCTTAATGGCCATAGAGTTTCCTTTTGGAGTAAGAATGTTCTGAAACTGAATAGTGATGATGGTTACACAACATTGCTAATACAGGAAAAACATTGAGTTAGAAATTTTAAAATGGTGAATTTTACATTTGTGTATTTCACCTCAATAAGTAGGGGGAACAAATAAAAGTAGCCAAGATGTCTTCTCACCTTCTCTCCCTACTGTTTATACTTTAGCCACTCCCAGGTGAGCATTTCTCATTTTAAAAGTACTCTTTTCATCCCCCAAGGGGAAGTAAGATCTTGATGTGTCTTTCCATCTGCAGCCTTGTCTATCTATCTCTCTGTCATCTATCTATCATCTACCTTTTACCTGTCCACCATTCATCTATCTATCCACCTATCTATCTGTCTATCAGCTATCTGTGTTTGTTGAATGACTACACAATTCGCTTCTCTCAGAGCTCTAGTTTTATGAATATTCTCTACAGTTTTTAATTCATATGAAGAATATTTATCTTTTTCCTATAATTTTCATGTAATTTGTTACCTGCATTTGAATCTTGAATTTAATCTTTATCATCTGTATTTGAATATTCATTTTAATCTTAAATACACTTCACCAGCTTCAGTCTTACAAATATATTTTTATAAAATTCCCTAGAGTTCTACAGTGTGAAAAGATAAGAGATAAAAATAATTCCTGAAGGCACACTGTATTGCTTGTCTTTCCATATTTTCTCAGACGCCTTCTTATAAAATCTGTAGATCCATCTTCATTTTGAGCGTCATGGCTGAGTAATTCAATAATCACCAACTTGCACATAGGAATCAATTGGGGATTATTAAAAATTCAAAAATACACATGTGGCTCAATTTGATTTGAGGAGAAAGTGTTTTAGATTTATATTAATTCTTGTATCACTTTTGACAATATTCCAAAGAATAAAATCTCTTCCTGATGAAGGAGAAAAGTACTGTCTCAACTCTTTAAAAGCTAATTCCTTGTATTTCATTTTAACTTTTTTCAAGATACAGTCTTACTCTGTCACAGTGGGTAGAGTACAGTGGCATCAACCTAGTTTATAGCAATCTCAAACTCCTGGGCTCAAGTGATCCTCCTGACTCAGCCTCCTGAATAGCTGGGACTATAGGTGCTCACCCCCACACTGACTAGTTTTTCTATTTTTAGTACAAATGGGGTGTGGATTTTGCTCAGGCAGGTCTCGAACTCCTGAGCTAAAGGGATACTCCTGCCTTGGTCTCTCAGAGTGTTGGAATTACAGGTGTGAGCCACCATGCCTGGCTATTATTCCTCATATTTTAAAGCTATAAAACTTTTCATTATAAAGTGAGATACAAGCATAGTAAAGCATCAAAAACTATGGAATATTGTAAAACAAAAATTATCAGCCTCATTTAGCTCTCTACAAACCATAGAATTCATTTCTGGGATAACTATCATTCTGTACATTTTCAACCCAAATATAACATATCAGTGTAAATTCATTATCTATTAGTAAATAAACTGAGTTTCTTTTTTTAGTTACATATGTAGATTGCCAGGATAATTTTGGAAGCCTTTTTCCAGAAAAAAGGAAAGGACAGACCCTCAAAATTCACAGCAAAGATTATATAGCAAAGGACAAAAAAGACAGAGAAAGAGAGTATTACCTTTTTAATAAAGATTCAATCTTTCATCAGCTTGACTTTGGTCTTTAATGCTATGTCGTCTTGAAGAATTCCTATGTACAAATCATTATTTTATCTTTTCCCTAGCTTCTGTTTACTTCGATTTCCATTTATCAAAATCACAAAAATCACTCCCTTCTCTGAAGGAAACAATGATCATAGAGTGGATATCCACTTAGGAATAATCCCTACACAACCCTCAAATAAGTGAATATTTTCTTCACTGACAGACTCACAATCTTGGAGATGCTTTCTGAATCAGCTAGCACTGGCATGCTGCCACCCAAAGGCCATGTGGTAGTTTTTTCTTATTGTTGTTCTTAGATACCTTTATTCTATTTTTTTTTTTTATTTCAAATTGATATGAGGGTACAAATGCTTAGGTTACATTGTTTTCATTTCTAAGGTAAAATTCAAATTGTAGTTGAGCCCCTAACCCACCCTCATAGTGTGCAATTCAGGTGAGATCCCACCGACCAGGGGGCGTGCTGAGCACTCTCACACTGTGCACATCAGGTGAGATCCCACCCACCAGGGGACGTGCTGACCACCCTCACACTATGCACATCACGTGAGATCCCGCCCACCAGGGGGCGTGCTGAGCACCCTCACACTGTGCACATCAGGTGAGATCCCGCCCACCAGAGGGCGTGCTGAGCACCCTCACACTGTGCACATCAGGTGAGATCCCGCCCACCAGGGGGCGTGCTGAGCACCCTCACACTGTGCACATCAGGTGAGATCCCACCCACCAGGGGGCGTGCTGACCACCCTCACACTGTGCACATCAGGTGAGATCCTGCCCACCACAGAGCATGCTGAGCACCCTCACATGCTGACCACCCTCACACTGTGCACATCAGTTGAGATCATGCCCACCACAGAGCATGCTGAGCACCCTCACACTGTGCACATCAGGTGAGATCCTTCGCACCACGGAGCATGCTGAGCACCCTCACACTGTGCACATCAGGTGAGATCCCGCCCACCATGGGCGTGCTGACCACCCTCACACTGTGCACATCAGGTGAGATCCTGCCCACCACAGAGCATGCTGAGCACCCTCACACTGTGCACATCAGGTGAGATCCGTCCCACCACGGGCGTGCTGACCACCCTCACACTGTGCACATCAGGTGAGATCCCACCCACAAGGGGGCGTTTTGAGCACCCTCACACTGTGCACTTCAGGTGAGGTCCCACCCACACGGGGGCGTGCTGAGCACCCTCACACTGTGCACATCAGGTGAGGTCCCGCCCACCAGGGGGCGTGCTGAGCACCCTCACACTGTGCACATCAGGTGAGATCCCGCCCACCAGGGGGCGTGCTGAGCACCCTCACACTGTGCACAGCAGGTGACATCCCACCAGCCACCCTCCCTCCTCTTCCTCCTCTTGCTCCTCTCCCTTCCCTCTCAGTAGACTATACTTGTGTATTTCTTTCATGTGGGTGTATAGTTGTTTATATATTGGTTTCATATTAGTATTGAATACATTGGATACTTCTTTCCCTCATTCTTTACAGACTTTACTAAGAAGAACATGTTTCAACTCTGTCAAGATAAACACAAAAGATATAAAGTCGCCATATTTTCTCATGGCTGAATAGTTCTCCCTGGTCTAGTCATACCACAGTTTGTTAATCCATTCATGGGTTGATGGGCATTTGGTCTAATATCCAGTTCATAAATATAGTCATTCAAAAACGATCATGAGCTTTTCATGTATGAACTGGAGATTAAATTTTGACAATATTATTTTTATAATATAACTATTTGTTATTTGCTAGACATTGCAAACAAGATACAGGTCCTTACTTTGAAGGAACATGGATTCTAGGAATTTTTGTGACTTATTTGCTACAAAATGGAAGACACAACATCCCTTCTGTAAATTAGCTTGCATGGGTCTGGAAATAAAGTCTGCTATCTTCCTCCCTTTCAGGAACTAAATAGGAAACCAGCTGCCTCCTGCACCCTCTGTGTTTAGAGTGTGGAGATTTTGGGTCCCCTGCTGTGTCCTCCTACCAGAGGACAGCGGGATATACTCATTATCTTGTGTTTATTTTTATGCCTCAGGAGGTTCATACTGCTATAACGCAGGAAAAATGTCAGACAAATATATATATTTTTGTTTTTGTATGTCTGAAGAAGTTTTCTCAATGTTCTTTTTAGCACCCTTAAAAAAATAATCATTTTTGGATTTAATTTGCCATTGACCCCCTGGTGAATCAATTCATACCCTTTGCCAGACACTTCTAAATCACATTCCACATTTATGCTGTGCTTTACAGTCAGAAAGAGATTTTGCCTGTATTTTGCACATATAATCACATGCTTGGAAAATTGCTGAAACCAACAGATTTGATTGAGCCTAGCCAAACTTTAGATTATTCCGTACTGACATCTCAAAAGTTGTTATTCGGTTTCTTAAAAATGTGGCCAAAGAAGAAAGAAAAATGACTGTTTTCTTATGTCATTTCTTTTTTAAAAGGAAATTGAGTAAGCAAGGGAAAATATTACTTACTAAGCTCTTTGCTTTTATGTCTCAGCTCTGTGCTGGTTATTTTCAAATAAATAATAGATATATTAATCCTTGCAGTAGCTCTTAGACATGAACCTGGTTAACATATTCAGAAACAAAGGTTCAGAGATGTCAAATGTGTTAGCTCAGGCCACTCTGGAGGAAGGGCAGGCCACAATTGCTGGGCCTTCATTCTGCAAGGACCCAGTGTGCCTGCCATTGCCCGGTGGCACTTTTCACTCCTCCATCCTTTTTCTTTGGTAGGAAATGGAAGATTAAGGTCAAGCTCAGTGGCTCACTCCTATAATCCCAGCACTGTGGGAGGCCCAGGTAGGAGGATTGCTTGAGCTTGGGAGTTTGAGACCAGCCTGAGCAAGAGTGAGACACTGTCTCTACTCCAAATAGAAAAACTAGCCAGACATGATGGCAGGTGCCTATAGTCCTACTGCGGGAAGGTTGCTTGAGCCCAGGAGTTTGAGGTTTGTTGTGAGCTAGGCTGAGGCAATGGCACTCTACCCAGAGTAACAAAGTGAGACTCTGTTAAAAATAACGGGGGTGGGAGGAATGGGAGATTATATCATATATTCACAATTTTATATTAGGCTTTTAATCTCTGTTTTATTCTATTCTTGGCTAATCTCTCAAACATGTGTCATCTGCAGACTCATATTTATTTTGGTTCTGTGAATGGTTCGTTATCCAGTCCAGCAGGGAGTTACCTTTCTTCTTTGTTCCTAGAATCCATGAGAGTGCCTTCCTAATTCTCATGGATAATCTTCTCATTACCTGTCTTTGCCCTTAAAAAAAAAAAAGAAAAAAAAAAAAAAAAAGGCCTAATAGACCAATTTACTCCATCTCTAAAAGTGTGAATAATAGGTTGCTGAATTCTTTGCTAAGAAAGAAATAGACTTGACATTGAGAATTCGGCACATATAATGAGCATTCATTGGGACCTTATCCTTGCTGAAAGCTCTGAGGAACTGAGTGTCTTCCCCCCTGGCAGCACGAGTGGTATTTGTGTGCCCCATCCACTTGTGCCGTTATTACTTAGCTACTACACATTGCTTCATAAGACAGACAATGTTCTCTTATCCCCAGAGTTGTCTCATATGTTTGTCATCTCACTTTACTTGGAGAGGCCAGTATCTTCTCAAAGTTGCCATTGACTTTGCCCTTTCTTTCGTTGCTTATCATCCAGGGTATTTTTCAGTACACAAGAGCAGTGCACAGCTGTTAGTCATTGCATGTGTTACTGATGTGCTTCTTCTACCGTGTACAGATGTTCCATACATTTATACAACCGTCTCTTAAATTATTTCCCACATTGCACATTCTTCTGCCTATCAGATATCTCTGCTTTTATGGCACAGTGACAATGCAAGTTTATGTCTCTCTGTGTTTTCCCTTCTGCTGGCTCCACATCCTGTCCTGTCAAATGCACTGAATGGTTCCACCACCATCTTAGCTTCGCAAGCCAAACACTGTCAGTTATTTGGGATTCTTTTATCTCTCTCTCAGAACGATGAAATTAACCACATTGCTTTATGAAGTCTCATTTTTAAAGCCTTTAGAAATTGCCATATGTTCTGCATCGCCATTGCTATGGCCATAGCTCAAGTCTTGTCACTTCTTGACTGTAACATGTCACTGCTGTTCCAATGTTCACCATTTTTAGCATCTCTCCATGCCTTCAGAGTTCTTCCAGAACATTCCAAAAAGGTAAACAGGTAATATTCTTCCATGCTTAGAACCCATCAATAGCTTTTTTTTTTTTTTTTTTTTGAGACAGAGTGTCACCATGTCGCCCTTGGTAGAGTGCCCTGGTGTCACAAATCATAGCAACCTCAAACTCTTGAGCTTAAGTGGTTCTGTTGTCTCAGTCTCCCAAGTAGCTGGGACTACAGACGCCCACCTCAATGCCCGGCTATCTTTGGTTGCAGTTGTCATAGTTGTTTAGCAGGCTGAGGCCGGGCTCAAACCCGCCAGCTTGGGTGTATGTGACCGGCGCCCTCACTGAGCTACAGGCACGGAGCACCATCAATAGCTTTTATTACCCTGCACTATACACCTTGCAATGTAACTCTACACTCTGTTCTTTTTTTCTTCTTCTTCTTCTTCTTCTTTTTAGATGAAGTCTCACTCTGTTGCCCTGGGTAGAGTGCCACAGTGTCATCATAATCTGCAGCAACCTCAAACTCTTGAGCTCAGGTGATCCTCCTGCCTCAGCCTCCCAAGTAGCTGGGACTACAGGTGCCCATTGTATAATGCCCAGCTAGTTTTTCTATTTTTAGTAGAGACGGGGTCTCACTCTTGGTCACGCTGGTCTTACTCATGAGCTCAGGTGATCTACTCCCACCTTGGCCCCCCAGAGTGCTGGGATTATAGGCGTGAACCACCGCATCCAGCCAACTTTTACTTTTCAATACATTAATCTTCATTTCTTAAACTAAGATATCTTGTTATTGCTGTTGTTATTGTTGTCACTTTAGCCAATTGGTACAGCCAGGCAGATCCCCATGCAGCTGGTCCTGCATTATTATTAACCATAGCTCACCTGGTGCTTTGGTAGGAATCAGCAGTGTGTGAGATAATGGATTGTAATTAAAACAAGTCATTGAAACATCTGCTTATTGAGAAATAGTTGTTTAGTAATATTTTTAATAGGAGGCTTTGAAAGAGGTGAATTGATAGAGGGAATCATAGATCTGTTCCAGTGTAAGAAAAACACTCAGGAGAGAACACACTTCTCCTTTTGGAAGGTTGGATTTACCTGGCCCAATGTCAGTGCATATCAGGGCACAAATGCTAAGTGAGCAGCAGGTACAGAGCACCTAAAAGCTGGTGATGATACTTGACTCGGAAGGTGGTGGGTGACCAAATTGCACACCATATGTTTTTGCAAAGTATGAATTTTAGTTGAATCAAACATTAAAAATGGAAGTCGAATTTTTTAGATATATATGCTGAAAATTTTATGCACAGTGTGTTGGAAAGCAAAGGAGAATTTGGAAGACTGGTAAGGAGGCCATTAGTTTAAAGTGAAGAAGCAAAGAGTTTTTAATAATATAATGAAAAACCTAGATTTAAATGCCAAAGAGTAAAATTTCTCATTTAATGATGGGAATGAATGAGGTAGTTTATGAAAGTGGAAACAAATTGTCTCTGAGTAAATGAATTCAGTTAAAACTGTTGAGTAGTTAGATTTCTTTTTTTATATGACAGATAACATTTTCATCACTAAAAATGTAATTACCTGCAGTCCATTTCACTTAGATATTTTTATTTGAAACCAAGCTAAACATACACCTATTAATGTGTTTTCTGTATGTATATATGAATTTTAGTAACTTGATTATGTTAGTATCTATAATTGTATTCTAATTGTTTTGACCAGCTTTCTAATAATGAATATAAAACACCACTGGATGTTATTTTTTAAACATATATAGGTATATATTCTGTGTTAAGATGGCCCCTTTTTCTGGGTAAATATAACTGAAGAGGCTGGGCATGGTGGCTCGCACCTGTAATCCCAGCTCTCTGGGAAGCTGAAGCCAGAGCATTGTTTGAGCTCAGGAGTTGGAGAACAGCTTAAGCAACAGTGAGACCCCATAGAAAAACTAGCCAGATGTGTGATGCATGCCTGTAATATCAGCTACTCGGGAGGCTGAGGCAAGAGGATTGCTTGAGCTCAGGAGTTTGAAGTTGCTGTGAGCTGTGATTATGCCACAGCACTCTACCCAGGGTGACAGTGAGACTGTGTCCAAAAAACAAAACAACAACAAAAAATACTCCTCCCCAAACTGAAGGATGATGAACGTATATACAAAATCAAATATTAAAAATGTTGAAAATCCCTGGGATTGGTTTCTGTCACCTAAACAAGGAATAAGGTTGCAGACCTATCTCTGGAAATGAATTCATTTCTGTGGGTTTTATGTCTGGCGTCCCATAAATGTTTTAGTTCATGAGAATGCTAATAGTATTGATTACATTACACTCTGTAAAATCCAGGAACATTCTGTATCCAGTTGTTGGCACCTCGTCAAATGCGGTGCTCTCCTTCTAACCATGGGACTGATAGGATCCTTGGCCAGTGCACCCTGTACATGGAAGCTTAAGGCAACTTCCGGAAGTCAGCTGTCTCCTTTTCTCACTGTCCAGACTGTGTCTCAAATCCCCTTTATAAAAAGGCAGTAAGCTAACTAACAGGAAGATGTTCCAGAACACAGTTTGTAGAAAAGAAAGCAGTCTTTGCCCTTTAGTGTTTACTTTCATTGTAGGAGAGACGTAAGCAAGTGGAGATGGAAACAATGGGCATCTTCATCCCTGGTAATGTGCAGAAGTGGATGTTCTCAGCCCTCTAGGGCTTGAAACCAACCTGCGGACTCTGAAGACACCTATTTTCTCCTAGGCTCTTGCTTTGGCCCAATCTTTCCTTCTTGGAGCAGACTTTATTAGAGCACAAAGGAGACTCACCATACTCTGCTTCTTAGGAGGCTGAGCGTCCAAGTGTGACTTAATTTTTTTTTCTTTTTGTTTTTTTCTTCTGGATTAATATAAGCATATGTACAATTAAGTGACATTATTTGCATTTGTAAGGTAAAGTCCAAGGTGTAGTTGAGCCCTTCACCCAGGAGGTGTGCCATATATTGTGTCCCTTAGATGGGAGTTTACTAAACCCCCATTCCCTTTTACTGAATTTAATTATGTTTTTCTCTCATGTTGGCCTGTAGTTTTTCACCTACTAGTTTCAAATTAGTATTGAGAATAACCCCACTGAGAATGGCCCACATGACAAAGTCTCAAAGCTGCAGATGCTGGCATGGGTGTGGAGAAAGGAACACTTTTACACTGTTGGTAGGACTGCAAACTAATACAGCCTCTTTGGAAAGAAGTATGGAGAATCCTCAAAGAGCTAAAAATAGACCTTACATTGGATCCCACAACCCCTTTACTTAATATTTACCCAGGAAAAAAAATATCATGCACTAGAATTTTTATAACAGTTCATTTCACAATTGCAAATTTGTGGAAACAACCCAAGTGTCCATCAACTTGGGAATGGATTAATAAAGTGTGGTATATGTACACCATGGAATACTATTTAGCCATAAAGAGATGGAGACTTTACATCTTTTGTATTTACCTGGATGGAGTTGGAGAACAACTTCCTAAGTAAAATATCTCAAGAATGGAAAAGCAAGTGTGACTTGTTTTGAAAGAAAAGTGAACAGTGATCAGCAGACTCACGAGAACGGACAAGATGGCGGGGAAGAAGGATGTGGTCCTCTAGTCAGGGAGATAGGGAGTGTCTCATCTGGGTAACAGGAAAGCCACAAAAGACACTAAAGAATTTCACAAAGGGCTAAGAGTTTATAATATTTGACTTTTTAAAAATTTCAGATTAATATGAGGGTACAAACGATTAAGTTACGATGTTTACATTGGTTAAGTAAGGCCACTGTTGTAGCTGTGTCCCACTCCAGGAGGCGTGCCATGTACCCTTACATTGTGCCCATTAGGTGGGAGATCACCAACCACCCCTCCCTCTTCCCCTCCCCTTCCCCCATTTCCCTCTCCCAACTTGAATAGAGTTTTTCTCTTGTGTGGACATGTTTTAGATCATCTACTGGCTTTATATTAGTGTTGAGTACATTGGATACTTGCTTTTTCATTCTTGGTATACTTAACCAAGAAGAATGTGTTTCAACTCCATCCAGATTAATATAAAGTATGTAAAGTCTCCATCTTCTTTTAAGGCTGAATAGAATCCATGGTGTACATACACCACAATTTATTAATCCATTCATAGATCAATGGGCACTTGGGACACTTAGAGATTTAAAAATAGATCTGCCCTCAATCCTATAACTCCTCTACTAGGTATATACCCAAAAGACCAAAAATCACATTATAACAAAGATATTTTGTACAAGAATGTTTATTGCAGCCCAATTCATAATTGCTAAGTCATGGAAAAAGCCCAACTGCTAAGAATTTTAATAAGAACAAAGTCTTGTTGAACCGCTGAAGAGGAAGAAATTACTCTTCTTGAGGGCATCATGAGCATCACAGAGGAAGTACTTCTGGAAATGTCTTAATGAGTAAAGAAATGTCTGTTGGTGGAGGACGGAAGGTTGGTGACTCTAAGCATGGAAAATTTCAAGGATTCCAGGACTTAGTTCCTATGTTCTGGATTTATCATTAGGTGTTGGGGTGGGAAGTAGTGGGAAATGAGATCTGAAAACTACACAGTCACTGGTGAGAGGGAGACGTCTTCAGTTTCCTGCTGGTAAGTTTGGGTGTTATACAGATTTTGATGAATATCTAAAGAGATAAATTCATTGCTTCCCTCTTTCCTTTTAAAAAGGGTACATGTGAAACTTACTAAATGTAGAATATAGATGTCTTAATACAGTAACTAAGAAAATGCAAGGAAGGCTATGTTAACCAGTGTGATCAAAATGTGTCAAACGGTCTATGAAACTAGTGTATGGTGCCACATGATCGCATTAATGTACACAGCTATGATTTAATTATTTAAAAAAATAGATAACAAGAAGAAAAAAATAAATAAATAAAAAGCAAATGTCTCTATTTGAGCATTTTGCAAATACCCCTGACTTGCAAGCTGCCTGTAATAGTATTTTAGTGTTTAGTATTATTGTAATAATAATATGAATTACATAAAATTCTTGATAGTTACTCATTCTGACATACAAAAGCATAAATTTCAAGTGTTTCAAACTGCGTATTATGGAAATAGCACTTACACTTTTTAACATTTTATTGTTTTGTGTAGTTGATAATGTGCTACTTAGTACTTTAAAAATTATACAATACATCATGATTATATCATACAGTTTATTTTATATAATTCATACTATAAAAATAAATTTTACCATTTCTCATTTATAAATGGTGTATCAGTTTTTTAAAATTCTATCATATAATGAAAGGCATACTCTCTTGACAAATTTACATGGTAATATAGCATTTTGATCTAGGAAAAATTGAAAGTCAAAATTGTTATTAGAGTTTTACTACAAATCACACCATCATCAATAGTAGATGAACAGTTTTTCTAATTTTGTGTTGAGATTGCTACAAATTGTATTACAAAATGATAGCGTTCATGATTTTAATAAACAAAGAAGCAAAGTAAAAGTTTATGTGTAAGAATTTCTCTGAAAATACCACATTCCACAGAGTGGAGTGAGCATGGAATCCCTGGTTCCTGGCTCCTTCGTGATACCCTTACTATGTGAGGGACGCCAGTTTCCTTATCTGCAAGACTACTCAGAGTAACTTTATGCACATCTTCCAAGAACTTTTTTCTTTTTCCCTTGGAAATTAGTCATACACAATCCATACAGGGGAAAGAAATAGTCCCTTCGTTGATCTATGAATAGCAGGGCAAGTCTTCCCTTGAAATCAGCATTCTGATGGGTTTGTCCTGCTTCTTTTCTGAAGTACATCGTAATTACAACTGAACGTAAGTTACTGAGTAAGAGATTTTGAAAAACTACTTCTATGACTAACTTTAAATCCTAGTTAAGGAATTTTAATTCTCTTCGGACTCCCATCCATCTACGGGATCAAGCAAAACATTAAAACAAAGCAATAACAACAGAAAGCTATTTGCATAACAAATTGCAATTTACTATATTAACGACAAATTATTAAACGGCTGCTATGTTTACCGATACTCCTTTACTTGGGAAGTAAAAGTCTTTTGACTTTTGTGGATCTGCCTCAGTCCTGTTGAGTAAAAATACTGGACAATTGAGTTGGTGCACAGAGGGGTGTCCCAGAAGTTTTAAGCTGTGAGGAGCAGATGAGAGAAGAAAATGTAAAGTCTTACAAGAGATTACAAGAGGTGCTTTGGGGAAACTAATACTATCTTGTCTTTTAAGGAATAATTTTTCTAAATTGCCATAAACTTGCAACATTGAACTCACCCCACAAGTTCCTACTAATTCTCTTTGTTCTGTTCTCACAGGCTGACTCTTTCCTATAACTTAACCTTAGAGATCACAAGGAAAGAAGTAGAGACAAAGGTTTTGGTTTTGGTTATAATGTTCCTAATTTGTTTTCCATGCTTTCGGGCAGCGTGAGTTATAATTTGCATCTTCCAGGCAGGCTCAGCAGGCAGTTGTGCCTCCTCCTTTTTCTTCTCCTGTCTCTGTGTTCACGGTGATGTTCGTACATCATATCTAAGGTATGAGAACGTCACCACAGGCATTCCCTGTACCTGCAAGTTCTCATCTTTTGACCGATTATAATGCCTGAGGTTCCCACTATTATATTTTATTTTTTGAGTTAAAGTCTATGTCCAGAGTTCTGTGTAAAATACATTTGGAGAAGTATAAACTAGTCTTTACATGAATTTTAAATCTGGTCATAAAGAAAATGATCCAAAATAGGTTAACACTAGATAAACAAACTGGATTCGAAGTGGCAAATTTTAAGCACTGGCAGGTTGATGGCTAGACTTTAATTACTCATGAATTTGATAGTGCTTTCCTATTGCAAAATAATAATGGGAATATATATGTTTGAAGGGTTGCCATTAGAGTTACTCTCCTGGGTACAGGAGACAAGCTTTTTGTAGATTAGTTTACTATTTTTCTGATGCAGCAAATTAAACTCTTGCAATGATCAGTTCTTGTGCTACTAAAGCACACACTGAATTGATATTTCTTAGGAGATCAATTTGGAATACCATTTTAGAAAAAAAGAAATACTTTTGTTTCTAAAATATCTGATTTATTTTCAATATATAAAGCAGTGGTTCTCAACCTTCCTAATGCCATGGCCCTTTAATACAGTTCCTGTGGTTGAAAACCACTGATATAGAGGAAATACTTACCTCATTTCTTTCATTAATATTTTGGCCAATAAGGCAAGAATAATCCTTAGCTCAAAAGGCTTAAAGAGAGTAGAATAAAGTATTTAGCACCATTGTTTGTAAACACACCTAGTCAGGCAAGCAAGTGAAGAGAGAGGGGTTACTGAGCATACACTGCTTCTCAACACCCGGTGCCAGGACCCTAGGAAAAGGACAGGGGCTCACCCCCACCCCTCCCCAGGGTAATTCTCTATCCAGTGTGTGCGCAATTACCAAAGTCCCCATAAAAAAAAAAAAAAAAAGAAAGAAAAGAAAAGGAAATGGGACAGGTGTAGAATGTGGTTTTGATGATTTACCACTTCTCCAGTATGTAGCATTTTCATGTTGTCTCTCCATCTATAAAACATAATTAACATTATAACATATTACCTAGTATAATCAAATCAAGATTTTTAGGGTGGATCAAGCTCTTACAAATTATAATCAATTTAAACGGTTTTATTTATTTTAGTGAAGAAGTTGATAGATACATAAGTTAAATCAGTTTTTCCCATACTACACAGTAGAGCTTGGGAATGAGGCTTCTGACTTCTAATTACTTTCATAAATTAGTCAATAATCTACCACTGAGATGGCTGAATAAGTGGCAAACACTACATTTGGGTGTAGTTCTTAGTGAGTCCCAGTGATGTGCTAAGAGTTAGGGAGGAGAGCTTCTGTTCTGGCTTAGTAGTCGTCAGAGAAATTGGTTAGAACTTAGACCAATAAATATTTCCAGAAAGAACATTTCGTCACTGACAGTGCTGAGAATTACAGGCACATGGTTATTGTTTTTAAGTGCTCTATGGACGATGTACCTTAATGTAAAGGACTCCTACTTCCTAGTTACTTGCCAGAGCCTAAGGAGAGAATCCAGCAAGTGTCCATTTAAACTCTAATACCATGTGCTGGGAGCTTCAGTGCTGCTAATTACTAGATGGTATATAGACCAGAAGAACACTGATGATGGAATGAGTTGGGCTTTAAGTACAGCTCAGCCTCTGTTACACAGTGGATCTCATTCCCCAGAGATTTTTTCTTTTTTTTTTTTTTGGCAAAGTCTCAAGCTGTCACCCTGGGTAGAGTGCCATGGAGTCACAGCTCACAGCAACCTCAAACTCTTGGGCTTAAGTGATTCTCTTCCCTCAGCCTCCCAAGTAACTGGGACTACAGGTGCCCACCACAACGCCTGGCTATTTTTTGTTTCAGTTGTCATTATTGTTTAGTTGGCTGGGCTGGGTTCAAACCCTCCAGCATTGGTGTATGTAGCTGGCGCCTCAACCACTACAGGTGCTACAGGCGCTGAGCCACCCCAGAGATCGTAAAATTTAATTCTTGGTCTAAGAGCTGTAAAAATATCCAAATATGAAAAAATAAATATTTGTTTTTGCAAACTCATCCTCTCAACGTATCCTAACACCATGCCATACGCTATGTTGGAATTAAATCATTCAATGTAAGTATTTCAAACATGGCCTCTATTGATTTATTTGATGTTGTTACTTTGGTTATAAAAACAGAACTTGTCGAGTCATATGATTCAATTTGGCAGAATGCTCACTCATTTAGAAAACAGACTGTGCCCAACGTAAACCCACTCTGAAGTTTACAAAGGTTCAGTTCTGTACCAATTGAAATAAGAAACTAGCTAAGTCTCAGGAGAGTGCTGATTGGCTGGAGCAGGGCAAGCAGGGTACATAAAAGGCAGCTGCCGAACATCTGGGAGGGTCAATGTTATCCTCTGTCTAGAGTCGACCTCCGTGCTTCCCAGAGAGCTCTGCCTTTCACCATGAGTAGGTGCCCATTTTTAGGAAACAATCTCGGGTGAGTATTTGCTGCTTTTTTCTTTTTTAAGTGGGGTTAGACTTTTAGAAGTACCAAGTGTGAACATTTTAATCTCTGAATCTAAAGAGGATTGAAAACTATCACCTTTATTCCCTTATTTAATAATCTGCTCTAAACAAAATTAGCAACAAGGGAATTTTAATCACCCATATTATTAGTTCACTGTGTTTTCTACAGTTCAATTATTTTTCCTTTTTACTTATTAAATCTGCAGATATGCTTTTCAAAAACAACCTGTAGAAGGCAGTGAAGAAGACGTATCACAAGGAGGTGTGAATAGAGCCAGCAAAGGGGGACTTATCTACGGGAACTACCTGCATGTAAGTGACACTGTCCTGATCTGGGTTAGCTTCCATTGTTAGGCACTAAATTCTGCAAAGTGACTTTTCTATGTTTTTGATTTTACAAATTATTTTTCCCTAAGTCACCAATAGTTTTCTGGACCTAAGACTATCTCTATTCATAAAAATTGATGTTTTTCCAAGTTTTCATAGAGTAATTCAAGAGAGTCATGGGAGAAAACTCACCTCTCCAGCTTTGGTACAACGTAAGCAGAGAGCCAGGATCCAGGCAGAAGAGTATAAATGAGAGGATACACTGTAGATAGCTGCAGGCATTGCACAACTCGTATAAATAAGACACAGTCAATAAATAAATCCCACCTTTGATCATTGAAAATGCATCTTAAAGAAATTTCTATTTTAAATCTCTTACTATAAAGTAGAATGCTAGAGGCACAATGAAAAGTTTCTTGAAATAATTAGTAAGTAAAAGAGGGCTGTTAATAAATGGTGTACATTGAGAGAATTGTAGGATAAGTTTCAACTTGTTTTTCTTTCTTTTTAAGAATACAAATAATTAGAGACTTTGATCTTGTCATAAATGGGTTAATAGGGATGAACTGATAAAGAATGTTGAGATGTTCTTAGAATAGGCTCTTAAGGGGAATAAAAGAATGACGGATGTCAGCTCAACAAGTTTTTAAGATTTCATCAGATTATTTATTTAGTGGTAAAGGATAAGACCTCTCAAAGAGTGTAATAGTTATTTTTATGATAAAATCCTACCAGATAAAAATTTCCAGAGAAGAAAAAAAAAAACAAAAAAAAAAAACCTTTCCAGAGAAGAATAAAAATCCTAAATTCCACTCTGTCCTTAGGATGACATTCATCCATCATTTAAAAGAAATTTGATTGGTTTATGAAAAGTTAAAATGTGTGGGAAATTTTTCCATGTTTTTATTCTACTTCTTATTAAAGTTGATAAAAGCCAAGTTCTGCCATTTCAAATCAGTCTTTTTATTTTTTCATTTAAAGTTGGAAAAAATTTTGAATGCACAAGAACTTCAAAGTGAAATAAAAGGAAATAAAATCCATGATGAACATCTTTTTATCGTAACTCATCAAGGTGAGTTGCACAAAGGGTTGGCCAATAAATCTTCCCCAGACATTTCTCATCAGTCATGAGGGAAGTTACAGGATTTTAGCTCTAAAATATGAGCATGTCAAGGAATCACTTCTGTTAGAAATGCCTGAGAATGTTTCATTGCCAAATTCTTACAGGACTCTGTCTCAGTATTCTTAATGCTGCTTCCTTGCTCACTGGGTCAAGTAGGACTTCAGTTTTGTCCCTAACTCCAATGGGACTTTTCATCTCTCAGAGTTTCACAAAAAATCTATAAACAAAGACATTACTTTTTCTCAACTTGAAACATTAAAAAACTACAGAGGGTGTCAAAAATTGTACACACATTTTAAGAAAGGAAAAAACTGTATTAAAAGTATAATACTCACTATCAATAGTATACAGATAACAAAAGATAACAAGTCACATTTGACCTCTGTGACTGCAGGAGCTGCTCAGAGTGGTAACGTGGTAGCCATCAGCGTGGAGACATTTCTGATTGTGGAGAACACAAAGTAATACATAGATAATGTCTCTGAAAATGTGTATACATTTTTTTGGCACCGCCAGTTTTTAACAAATACATCATTCAAACTTACTGTGAATGTAAATAAGCCTATAAAAATCTGGCACTAAACAAAAACATAACTTTTTTTGGGTCTAAAATGTATGTTTATCCTTTCCAGATGTCTAACCTCTGGACAATGGATTTTAGCTTAAAAGTCCATCATGTTAGAAGTTTAGAAGGTCTCTGAACTCTAAAATTATGTGAAAATGTTCATGAACATGTATCATAAAGAGGTCTGTGACCCCACATTATTAATATTTACCCTAAGCCTATCAGTGCCATAGTCTATCCTCTGAATGAATAGGTCCCAATCACCTGTGCTGGTCCATGTACCCCATTGAGATGCTTCCCTTCCCTATTTATTCTTTGTTTTCTTTCCTCAAATGGGTGCTTGCTTCACTGACTGGCTAAAATAATGAACTCCTTTGAGGAAACAAATTTAAGATAAACAACAATGGCTAATGTGTTACTTCTGCTTTTATGCTTACATTTTTATTGGTGGCTTATACCAAGGCAAAATCAATAGGACAGAAATAATGGCAACATAGCACACATGAGGAATTCAAAACCCATCTGGAAGCCCACTTCTACCATTACAAATTGTGTGACCTTAGAGGAGATGTTTAAGTCTCAGGAGCTTCATTTCCCCATGTGGGAAATGAGGAGCATTATTATATGTTCTCTCTCAGAGAGTTCCTTGAAGATGAAATGAGACAATCTGCAATGAACATTTATCCCAACATATAGCACATAATCAGCCTGCAACAAATGCTAACAAGTTGTCATTTTTTTTTTTTTTTTTAATTATTGGGATACTTTCCTTCCATCCTTCAGTTACAGTGCGAAGGCAGTGAGTCCTGGGACCACCACATAAGGTTAAACCTAAAAAAAAGACATACATAAATCAAGTAACATGTATTTGATTTTCCCAAATCCAAAATATTTTATATCCCCCCCAAGTATTATTAAATGTAACTTAAACTTGTAATTGGATTCCCCTAATTAATAAAGAAACATAAACTTCATTCATATGATAGAACCAAATAGAGTGCACCAGAGATCTTGCTCATCTAAGCATTACTTTGGCTATTTAATTTATTTATTTACAAAATAATCTCCCAGTGCTTACCTTATGCTGAACACTGTGTTAGGTACTGAGTAAAAATACATGACTATGACAAAGTTCTTAGTTTGTAGGGGCATGGAATATTGTGGGAAGGATAAGCTAATGGGGAAAACTATTTGCACTTGCCATGAATAATCCAGTTGACACAGAGGATTCAGAAAGTCTTTCCATATCTGTCACAGTTCTATAAGTAAATTTTAAGATTTTGAATCACAGGCTTCCACTTGCTGTTGAATTTTTTTTTACTTTTTTCCAAATGAGTTAACTAAAATTAAGAAAAATTAGGGGTTTTGGCTCAATTGACAATGTCATTAACTTTAGATGGCCTGATTCTGTTTTTTTTCCCAGCATGTCACATTATATCACTTTTTTTTTTTTAACACCAATGATATTTCTTTTTGGTGGCCCCTTAGAAAAGGGGAAAACAAATTCACAGTGAAGGGCCTTGCTTAAATCTTTCAATAGAAATGCTTTAGCAGAATTCAGGTTTAAACACATGGGTCAAATGGAGATTCTGAAAGAAGGCATGCTGGGTAATGATAGGTCAAGTTGCCCCTGGGAATTAGCTGTGAGGTGAATAGGATGCTTTCCTGTTATCATTCCACCATGAACATCTGGCTAGATTTTTCACAAATCAAAGAAATAAAAAACTGCTTTTTAAGTAATTTAGCTTTAAATTTTCAAGATCTTAAGGTCCTATAGGTGTTCATTTAAGTTAGCAAATATTCATTTCTCAGGTTATAGTTGAAGTTAAGTATCACTTCTGCTTGC
Organism: Loris lydekkerianus; assembly: GCA_963574355.1. Classification (NCBI taxonomy): domain Eukaryota; kingdom Metazoa; phylum Chordata; class Mammalia; order Primates; family Lorisidae; genus Loris; species Loris lydekkerianus. The sequence goes on along the minus strand of CAUYPK010015810.1, from coordinate 3,094 downwards.
CCACATACCTCCAACTTTCATGTAGAAAGTTTAGAATTCGGTTATGTGCTGTATCCTAAAAGACCTAAAAGGTATGTTTGTTGAGAGAAATCAAGGTAAAAATAATGTATGCGAAGCATGTAGGTAATGTGCCTGGCACATTAGAATATTTGCTACAAGAGGGCTATTGTAACTTTCACTGATACTCATTTCTCACATAAGATGGAGCCCTATTTACACTTACTGATTTTGGAGTTATATCTTCATTTCTCTGTCAGTATGTTAACCATGTCTTTCATGTAATGATGGACAAAGAGGCTCGAATAACTTTTCAATCAACAATGGTTTTCTTATTGCAGCTTATGAACTCTGGTTTAAGCAAATCCTCTGGGAATTGGATTCTGTTCGAGAGATCTTTCAGAATGGCCACGTAAGTTAGATCACAATACTAGTTTTATATAGATGACCTGGAACATATGATTAATGAGAAAAAAATGTAACACCAAATGGTAGGCTTATTACTTAATAATGAAACAAATAAACATTTCCTGAGTGGACAGTTCAGTCATGTTGTCCCTGTGCCATTGCTACTCCAGAACTCCACGTGGCTTTAAGATTCCTTTAAAATTTCAGTTTCAAGGCCTTTGTGCAAACTGATTTTTTTTCCTCCCCCAAAGGAAAGTGTTCTAAATTATATTAATAGTACATTAACACACTAGAGATTCTTTAATTAATAGGTACTGGAATTGCATTTCTAATAAATTTTAGTTATGGGAAAATAGGAGCAACAATGAGGAAAGTAAAAGAGAAAGAGAAGGAGGCAGTAGGAGAGAGGAGGGAAAAGAGGAAGATAAGGACGAGTGTGGGGGAGGAAAGGACAGGAGGCCGAGAGGGATGAGGGGACAGCAGAGCTTCAGGTGACAGTGGAAGTCCACCTGCCCTTCTCCGTGCCCCATCCTGCTTCGTCTTCCCAGGTCCTCTGAGATCCCCTTCCTGTCCTCTCCTCCAAGCCCTTCTCCAAGAGGGGCTGGGAAGGACACACACAGATGGACAGGACTCTTCTCATGCCTGTGAACACATTTCCCAAATTTGTTAGTGGTAACTTTGGCTCTCAGTAGAGAGCACATTTATCCAGGTTGCTTAATCCTCACCCAGAAGTTTCCAATGCTACCTTGACCTTCTTTGAAGCAAAACTAAAAGAGAAAATAGTTTTGAAATCAGTGGGGGTTGTGTTCCAGAATTTACTTCTACCTCGCTACTATATCATTTTCTATTTTTAAAAGAGGAAAAATAATGCTGGTTTCGCAGATGTTCCTTTCACACAATTCAGAATTGTCATTAGTTCAACATGTACTTACAGCAAAGTTTATTTCCAATGATCCTCTTTAAAATAGAGATGAAGTTAATGAGAAGGCAGTGCCATTTGTCTACTTGTAACTTCTAGAAATTAAATTGATTAATCAGTGTTTTATTTCTTAACCATCAGGTGAGGGATGAAAGGAACATGCTTAAGGTTGTTACTCGGATGCACCGAGTGACAGTGATCCTTAAACTGCTGGTGCAGCAATTTTCCGTTCTAGAGACGATGACAGCCTTGGACTTCAATGACTTCAGGTGTGCACTTACAACATTTTAAAAATGTGGTGGGGCTTGCCTTTTTATTCTGGTGGAGTAAAGGAGAATGTGTGTGTTGTGTGACACGAGGAGTCTGTCCTGCTATCACTGTTACCGTATATACTTGCGGTCTTCATACACAAAGCACTTGAGAAGTCACTAAAAATGCCTCATCACCCATTTTGACATAACAGGATCCCTTAATCTAAATTTATCATTGTGTGCCATGTTTTTCTCCAAAATGGATTTTAGTCAACTTAGCAAAACGGCTAAAATAACTAATAAATTGCATGTAATTAAATTTAAAAAATTAAAAACTAAAAATAAAAAGGGAGCTATGTATAGAAGCATGCAAGTAAAAATGTCGGTATAATTTATGGATTCAACCATAAATTTTACCTTTGAATTTCTCTATATATCTGGAATATATTTAATATATATACATACAACACACATTTGGCTTTGTTCATGAATATTGTGGGTGTATTTATTAATTTATTACCCAAGTTTAGAAGAAATTTTCCTAATTCTGTCAGCATATGATATAACAAGCAATGTCTTGAACATGTTTGAGAATCAGTGGAAAAGTGGTAGAATTCCTTCGCGGTGAATTTTAGAAGTTACTGCCTTAGCTCCAGTCAGGTGAAAGACATTTACCACAATGGAACATGTGGGTAACGTTTTTCTTTTCTTTCTTTTTTTTTTTTCTTGCTTGCCTATTTTTTTTTTTTTTAATTAAATCATAGCTGTGTACATTGATATGATCATAGGGCATCATACACTAGTTTCGCAGACTGGTTGACACGTTTATATCACACTGGTTAACATAGCCTTCCTGGCAATTTCACTGTTATTGTGTTAAGACATTTAAATTCCACATTTACTAAGTTTCACATATACCATTGTAAGATGCACCACAAGTATATTCTCACCAATCCCCCTCCTTCCATCCCCCTCCCCCCTCCCCTGCCTTTACCCCTTTCCCCTATTCCTAGGTTGCAAATGGGTTACAGCATTCATGTGAAAGCCCTAAATTAGTTTCATAGTAGGGGTGAGTACATTGGATACTTTTTCTTTCATTCTTGGATACTTTAGTAAGAAGAATATGTTCCAGCTCCATCCATGTAAACACAAAGGAGGTAAAGTCTCCATCTTTCTTTAAGGCTGCATAATATTCCATGGTGTACATATACCACAATTTATTGATCCATTCATGGATTGATGGGCACTTGGTTTTTTTTCCATGACTTAGCAATTGTGAATAGGGCTGCAATAAATATTCTGGTACAAATATCTTTGTTGTGATATGAATTTTGGTTTTCTGGGTATATGCCCAGTAGAGGAATTACAGGATTGAATGGTAGGTCTATTTTTAGATCTTTAAGTGTTCTCCATATATCTTTCCAAAAGGAATGTATTACTTTACATTGCTTGCCTATTTTGTGACAGACAACATCCTGTTCATCTCACTTGTATTACTTCACAGGTGCTCCTAATAACA
>CAUYPK010015809.1:0-14851 GCA_963574355.1 Loris lydekkerianus | reverse complement strand
GACAGGAGGTCTGCCTGTGGAAATGCGGTATCACATTGCATTGTGCATATATGCCACATTGCTTTAACTGCTCATTCTGGATGGATACTTAGACGGACTCCACACATTGGCTATTGTGAATAAGGCTGCAATGGGAAACCAGGGAAAGCTTCCCATGTCTGTCCACTGGTGAGAGTGATGTTAGCTTTGGGCTTCTCACATGTTCTCCTTACCGTGTTGTGGCACATTCCATCTACGCCTCACTGTTGAGGTATTTTCATCATGAAAAGGTGTTGAATTTTTTCAAATGATTTCTATGCCTCTCTCTAAATAATCATATGGTTTTTTTCCTCATTCTCCAAATGTGTTGTATCATATTTAAGGGGAAGTTCCACGTGGGGAGTCAGCACCGCACACAAACCCCAGCAGCTACCACCACCTGCACACACAGCTCCTTTCAGCAACATGTGTCTAACCTCAGTGTGAGAGCATTTGACCTAATTGGGTTGGGAGACACATTTCCAGCCTCTGCTGCTGCGTCCCCTGGCCTTACCACACAGCCCAGCCCTTGTGCTTTGTCCTTTGGACCCTGACACCCAAGAAGCCAATGGGCTACCCAGCCTTTCTTTGGGTCCCTCTCCAAGTGATCAACAAATGGCAAGGACTGTCATTTTCCCAGGGATTTGGTTGGTATTTGAGGGAGATGAGTGGAATGGGTGAGAGAACCACTGCTGTCCCCAGGTGCCACAGGGACAGCTTGGGGGGTGCAGATTGTATGGTGGCTCTCCACCTCATCCTGCCACATGGTTGCCCTTCCAAGCCTCTCATCCTACCCACAGCCCAAGCCCCTCCCCACCACTACTGAATGGGCTTTCTCTTCTGCCATCTCCTCCATCTTTGTTCCTCAGCCTTCTCCCCAGCCCCAGTCTCTCATGCCCTAACATTCTTCCTTCTGAGCCATGCCTGGTCCCCAGGAGCTCCTCCTGAGTTCCTATCAGCCCCACAGGAATCCTGGTTTGTCCTCCCTTCCCCTCACACCCCCATAATGGCCCAAGTGAAGCTGTCCCATGAGAAGAATTGGGAGATTAGAGAGTCCACACAGTGCCCCTCCCCTGCTGCCACGTCCTCTCCCCGCACAATCTCTCCCTTCACAGGGGTGAGGACCTGGCTGGAGGCTGAGACTCCCCACTGCCACCAGAAGGCTCCTTGGAGGCATTGTCTTGTCATAGGTGTCATCTACCATATCAGGGATCATGTCTAAGTAGTGGGATCCCAGAGACACTAGCACGGAGGTACACACATCTTCCAGCTCTCCCTGAGGCTCCTGGAAAGAGAAGGACTAACTGTATTCAGGCTAATCTCTGAGACAAGCTGCCAGGCTTCTAAGAATCAGCTTTAGTCAATAAGTGAATCTCTTTTCTCAAAAGGGCAGGAACTCACTCACCTCAACCTCCTAACATCACCTTCCCAGGGGTGGAGTGCAAGTTTCCTCGAGTATACAAGAGGACAAGAAGACAAGAAGGGACAAGCTCTCAGCCTGAAGGTTCTCTGGATTGTGTGTCGGGGTGAGGGTGGGGACTGGATACTCCAGAATTCATTGTCCTCTGCAGCTGTGAGTGAACCATCAGGAAGGTGGGCAGAAGTTGTGGGAGCAACTTTGGAAAGTCCCTGGGAAGTCAGAGGTCTAGGGCGCAAGACAACTGTGCCAAAGGAAGGCAGGTAAACTGGAAGAAGAATGCTTCCTAGGTAGTAGTTCACCAAGAAAATAAGACAGCAGCTTAACCCAGTGTTAGGAAACTCAGTACAAAAGCATGTGGATGGATAGAGAGGTCGATGTCATGAGCATTCAGTGTAGAAGTGGGGTACAAGACAGGTGAGTGGATTGAAATAGGTTACTGGGATGACTGAGTCACAATAACAAAGGTGTCTGCCTATGGTATCCCAGAGGGAGGTTTAGGACACAGTTTGAGAACCAGATCTGATGCTGAGATAGCCCCAATCCTTCCGCGTTTCCTTCTCAGTTCTCTTGCCTCACCCCTTAACTCCATTAGTTTCTTCCATTCTGCATGAGTCCCATTTCTTGAGGTGTGTTCAGGGTACAAAGGCCCCATCACACTGTGAGAAACCTGAGGTCATCATATCTCAGGTCCCCTTGGCTTCCAAATGTCATCATCTACCCAAAGAGAACTCCTGAGCTCACACCTGGGGATCTTTCTTTCCTTTCCCCAAAACTAGAGGCAAGAACTCCTCACCATTGGCTGCCAGTAGCTGACAATTATGCCTGCCACTTTCTGGCATTGCTTACATGGCAGCTGATTCATCAAGATTTTAGCTTCTATCAACTTGAGAAACTTGGTGTTTGTGGAAGCCTAGAGGAGAGAGGAATACTCACGAAGAAAGAAAGTTCAGAGGGTGGAAACAATGAAGAGAATGGAAATCTCTGGTAGAGAAAGAGGAGGAGTGTAGTGTAGAGAGAGAAGTGACGCTGGACCAGGGGTTGCAGGAGTGGACAGGTTATGAGTCACACTAGGGACATGGGAACCAGATCTGGAGTGGTACATGAATTGGACCACCGAGTCATGTTCTGCTCACGGGAAATTTTGCTGAGTTGGTGCCCAACCAGCTATGTGGATGGAGGTGTTTTTACCTTGGCTGGGGCCAGAAAGGCATCTGAGATGTCCTTACCAGCTGCCTGTAGCACCCCTGCAAAGCTGTTCTGGGGTGGTGTTGGGGTGCTACCCTTTAGGGCCTTTCCAGAGGAGGCTGAGGCACCCGTGATGCCAAATATTTCTGTAAGGAACAAAGAGGGGGATGTTTCTCTTCTGCTGGAGGTGGTTTTTTTTTAGGGGTATTTCACTGTGGATGGCGCAAACATACAAAGAATAATGCTTAAGAATCAGAAGGTGGGCGGCGCCTGTGGCTCAAAGGAGTAGGGCGCCAGCCCCATGGACAGGAGGTGGTGGGTTCAAACTCAGCCCTGGCCAAAAACTGCAAAAAAAAAAAAAAAAAAAGAAAAGAAAAAAAAGAATCAGAAGGTGTAAGTTTGCCTCCAGACACAGACTTTGCTCTCCACTAGCAGCATTTCCTTGGGCAATTTGTGTTAACTTCTAGGACTTCTATTATGGCACATGTAAAGTATGTATAATAAAACTTAACAGGAGAATCAAAAGCGATGGGATCATGCACTATTGGGTGCAAAATTTCAGGATCTCAGCCTGTCCTTTGGATCACATCCTTTCCCTGGAGATCCTATGTATCAGTGGTAGAGAATTGTAGGGGTGAGGGCTGCTTGTCCACAGGACTGTGAAACATTGATTACTATCCACTACAAACTTAGACTACTGGCACATACACCCATGGTCTTAGTTAATAGGGACAGTAAAGAGAAAAGCACAGTAAATTAACTTAAGCAGGCTCAGTGTACTACCAGAAAGGATGGTTGGTGTGCTTATTTATTTAAATATCTTCTTTTATCCGTTTGTAAAATGGACATTGTGGTCCTCCTCAGAGGATAACAGAGCCCAAGGGAACTGAGTCCCTGGGAGTTCCCGCCTCATAGGTCAACAAGCCACACAGCCCATTCAGGACCTCCAGACAGTCCCACTATGAGAAAGCTCTGAGGGCACAGCCGCATATTTGCTCCCACAGTGAGACTCAGGGCTTTTGAACCCTCCTAAAGCCACATCCCTCCACTGTCCAGCTCATCATGGTTAATGTCAATGTTTCCAGATGGACTTTGTGTCTCCCATTTTTCCTTTCCCTTTCTCCTTGTTCAGAGGCCTGATGCCGTCAGACAGTTCCCAACTACTGGCCACCTCTGAAACATTTCTGTAGCCCTAACAGGATGGGCTCTGGAGACCCACCGCCCAGACTAGGATCCTGGCTGGGCCCTCGCTTAGGTCGGCATCTCTAAGCCTCAGTTTGCGCATCTGTAAAATTAACTTGGGTAGCAGTGGTCACCAAAGTGCCTTAGAGGTACCTAGAGAAGAGAAGGTATGAAAAGCACTGCCCAGCTGAGCCAAAAAAGATGCCTGACAAGCGATCCCGCTAGAATTCCAACTGAAGTTCAACTGCCGCTGGCGCCCGGCTCCTGCTGCCCTTCCTTGTCTTATGGCTGTAGATGGTCTCTATGAGTTTAAGAAATGTCCCATCCATGCCTATTTTTGTACATGTTCTTGTCAGAAAAAGACGATGACTGTTGTCAAATGCTTTTTCTGCCTCTTTTGAGAAGATTGCATAGTTTTTGGTTTTGCTGCTATTTATGTGGTGAATTACAATTATGGATTTGCATATGTTGCACCAACTTTTAGAATGGGAAAAGATATTTGCATGTTATGAATCTAACAAAGGGTTGATAACCAGAATCCACAGAAAACTAAAATTAGTCCATTAAAAAAAGAACAAACAATCCCATCCATAAGTGGGCAAGAGATATAAACAGAACCTTCTCTAGTACTAAGATCAGGTTTTGCAGATTGAAGTTATCTCAAGATAGTCTGTTACTTTCAGGTCAATCGTAAATTTTGCTGAGAGCAGGTTCACCAGTGGTCAGTTTTATGTTGTGGTTTTGGGTGATTGTATGCATTTCTTAGGGCATCCAAGAGAAATTTTCCTGTAATTTTTGTGAACAAGAAAGAGGAAAGAAGAAAGGAAGGGAGACAGAGGTGGGGTTGTCGGCTTGAAAGGATGCACACAGCAGGTCAGACTAGACAGGGTAAAAAATGTCCCACTCTAGTCCTCAGTGTGTAGATGGTCACGGAGGCCCTGGACAACGGAGAATGGAGGACAGGGTTCAAGGTCACAGTGAGAGGGACTCCTAGGTAGGAAGGCAGGTAAAGGGGGACTCTGGGAAGGAACCGGCAGAGGGGAGGAGGAAACCAGGCACCTACCTACACTCTGACCACCCGTGGACCCCATGCTGCCTGAGCCAGGTTCCTGCGGGTGGGGCCAGGATCCAGCAGCTGCGTGGTCCAGGAGATGCAGCGAGGTGAGCACAGCGGATGGAGAAGACAGGAGCTGCACCTGTTGAGCTGTGCTGGTGAGGACAGCCCAGGAAAGGACAGGATTCCTCGCATCTCCGGCCTCTCCAGGTCTCCTTATTGTCCTCGAGCCCAGCCTGATGGTCACCCTGTAGAGCCTGGACTGGGGGAGGAAGCAGGATGGAGGCTTATGGATAAAACAGGCTTTTTCATGCTGCACAGAGGGTTTTTGGGTCCCGGCTGCCCTGCCCAGGTGTCCCCAGGAGGCAGGGACTGACAGACTGAGGGACTGTGAGCCCCACCACCCACGTGTTCACATCCTTGTCAAGTGCTCTCAGCTCCACATATGATCCCTCTCTAGGGTCACCAGATTTAGCAATAAAAACAGATTTAGCAAATAAGAACAGAAGACACCAGGTAAATTGCAACTTGAGATAAACCACCAATTATGCTTATACCATTTTTAATACTTAAAAAACTTGTAGTTGGGCAGCGCCTGTGGCTCAGTGAGTAGGGTGCCAGCCCCAAATACCGAGGGTGGCGGGTTCAAACCCGGCCCCGCCAAACTGCAATAAAAAATAGCTGGGCGTTGTGGCAGGCACCTGTAGTCCCAGCTACTCGGGAGGCTGAGGCAAGAGAATCACCTAAGCCCAGGGGTTGGAGGTTGCTATGAGCTGTGACGCCACAGCACTCTACTGAGGGTGATAAAGTGAGACTCTGTCTCTACAAAAAAATAAATAAATAAATAAATTTTAAAAAAAATTAAAAAATAAAAATAAAAATAAAAAACTTGTAGTTTATCTGAAATTCAAATTTAATTAAGGGTCCTGTAATTTGTCCGGCAACTTTACTCTCTCCCAGCACTGCCCACTGGTGTCTCAGGCCTATCTGAACAGCTGAGCCCCACCGGATGATGCTCTGGCTGCTCCCCGGGCCCACTCCTTGTTGTTTCCACACCAGTCACCAGTTACCATCAGGTCCAGGCGCATCTCTGGCCTTGCCCCTAAACCCTGCATGCGGAAGTGCCAACTGATAGAATCAAATGGAGAGACCCACCCAGGAAGAAATGAATGCATAGACTGTGCCACCCAGAGAAAAGGGAGTGTGCCAACCTCTACCCTTCTGACCCTTTAAAATCCCCATCCACCTTAACCCACGTGCCGCCTTCCTTCTTGAGCTCAGCTCACCCGCACCGGGGTGGATTAAAGGCCGATGTTCACCACACAGATCCTGAACTCTGTTTCTTTTCGTTTCACCTTTCAGAATAATCTTTTATTTTCAGTCTTTGACCTCTCACAAACCAAAGACCTTAAAACATGTTTAGTGGTGATTTAATTTAGGATTCTGGCTATAAAGACTGGATTTATAGCTTCTCTTTTGAAGAAATGTGGAGCTATGGCTGACTGCCCAAGCCCAATTTCTCTCATGACCTCATCATTAAAATCTAAGAATGCCTCTCCTTAGGCTGGGTGAAATGGCACACACCTGTAATCTAGCACTCTGGGAGGCAGAGGCAGATAGATCACCTGAGTTCAGGAGTTCAAGACCAGCCTGAGCAAGAGCAAGACCTTGTCTCTACGAAAAATAGAAAAACTAGCCCACTGTTGTGGTGGGCACCTGTAGGTCGAGCTACTTGGGAGGCTGAGATAAGAGAAACACATGAGCCAAAAATTTTGAGGTGGCTATGAGTATGTCAACAAAGCACTCTACCCAAGGTGACAGAGTGACTGTCTTAAAAAGAAAAGAAAAGAAAAAAAAAGTATGCCTCTCCTTTAGAAAGGTCATAATCGCCACTTCTCCTAGGTAAGATGACCTGGGCCTCATTCATCTCCATTGCTGCCCTTGTCTTGTCTGAGCTTTTGGCACCTGACCATGGGGGGTCCTTAGCTTGACAATCGAGGCCTTTCCCACCCACAGGACAGCTCCTCTCAGCCACTTTCTTTCCCTGTTCCTTTCCTCTTCTTACTTTCCTCTCCTGGCCTGGGAAACACTGGATGGCTCCCTAGTGTGGCCCCTGCCTCTGGGCTCCCTCTGGGCTCCATCTCTCTGCCCCACTGACTCCTCTGTCCAACAGGTGGTCCTCCTTCCTCTGGTTACATCCAATTCATTTATCCAGGCCCACATGCAAATCCCCCAGGAAACCCTCTGTCTTACTCCCTGCTGGCAAATGCTCCCTGCTTCTCTTCTCCAGCCATCCACAAAACCACTGATGACCCTCACCAGCCCTTTTCTCACACCCCCACCCCTGGCTAAGCATCCACTGCGTAGAAAATGGGGAAACAAGGAAAATGCCTCTGGGAGTGTTAAAGAACAAAACGAGGCAGGGCATGGTGGCTCATGCCTATAATCTAGCACTCTGGGAGGCCAAGGTGGCTGGATTACTTGACCTCAAGAGTTTGAGACCAGACTGAGCAAAAGGGAGACCCCATCTCTACTAAAAATAGAAAATCTAGCTGGGGGTTTGTGGGGGGAAGGTATAGTCCCAGATACTCTGTAGGCTGAGGCAAGAGGATTTCTTGAACCAAAGAGATTGAGGTTGCTGTGAGCTATGATGAAGGCACAGCACTCTACTCAGGGGGACAGAGTGAGACCCTGTCTAGAAGAAAGAAAGAAAGAAGAAGGAAAGAAAAGCAAAGAAAAGAAAGAAAGAAAGAAAGAGGTTGGGAGGGAAGCAGGAAGGTAGGCAGACAGGGAGGGAGGGAGGAAAGAAGAAAGAAAAGAAAAGAAAAGAAAAGAAAAGAAAAGAGAAAAGAAAAGAAAGGAAAAGAAAAGGAGGGAAAAGAAAAGAAAAGAAAAGAAAAGAAAAGAAAAGAAAAGAAAAGAAAAGAAAAGAAAAGAGATGGCTTAGTGCCTGTAGCTCAAGCGGCTAAAGCCAGCCATAGATACCAGAGCTGGCAGGTTCGTATCCAACCCAGGCCTGCCAAACAACAATGACAACTACAACCAAAATATAGCCGGGCATTATGGCAGGTACCTGTAGTTCCAGCTATTTGGGAAACTGAGGCAAGAGAATTGCTTGAGCCCAGGAGTTGGAGGTTGCTGTGAGCTGTGATGCCACAGCACTCTACCCAGGGTGACAGCTTGAGGCTCTGTCAAAAAAGGAGAGAGAGGGAGAGAAAGGAAGAAAAACGAAAATGTGAGTCAGTGATATTTGTTAAAGTGGGGTAAGGCACTCTATTCTGGACCATCAAGAATTTTGCAGGGGGTGAGAGAATACAGCATAGGCGAGTGGAAATGTATAGCCAAGGAGCAGGGTGGAGGAGGCTGGTGGATAGAAAATGACTAAGAGGAATCATCAAGGGCGAGAGGAATTGTGGCTAAACCCAGCCATCAGGATTCCTGTTGTAGACAGGACAGGGCGACCAGAAGTCAGGGGTGGAAGGGGGGAGGATGAGGGACCCGATCAGATATCAAGGGCGGAGTATTCCTGCTAAAACTGAATTTTACAGAGAAGTGTACAGGTGGGCTTAGGAGAAGTCTCAAGAGCATGACTAAAGTCTAGTCAATCAAATAGTGTTTGTCACGCGCTCCCAGGTGAGTGTTGAATGTCTGTCAGCAGAGCTCCTGGGGATGAGAGGCCCTGATCTGCTGCAGGGCTGGGCTGGGAGCAGGCTGCTTTATGGAGAAAACATTCAGCTGCCTCTAACTTGGAAGAGGAGTTTCCAGGCCAAGAAGACAATCGAGGCAAACCCCTTGCATCTGAGGGGCATGTCACACCTAGAGCCCAGGGACCCTCCCTCTGGGAGAGAGAGGAGGGGTCTGAGAGGGGCTGGAGCCTGACAAGGAACTGTCCTGGAGGATATGCTCAAGATCCTTGATCTGGAAAACACTAGAATTTTTAAAGCAAAGAGGTTACCTAATAAAGTCTGTTTCATTTTACTAAAGGTAAAACCCATGGGGGCAGGGATTTTGGTCTGTTTTATTTTCAAAACACCTGGCAGTAACTAAGTTGCAAAGGCATGAATGAGTGAATGAAAGAAATGTGTTGCAGGAAGGCAGATCCTGCAGGGGACGCTGAGGAAGCCTGGGGTGGGCGGAGTCTGGGAATCCCAGGTGAGGGTGAGAAGGGCCCACCTGCATGGGCAGCACCCAGGGACAAGTCAAGGACAGGGAGGGCCACAGAAGAGGTTAGAGGTTACTTTACTAATGTTCTTTACCACCATTACTTCTAGGCTAGAGCTTCATCTCTGTGATAACTGCATGACATCTGACACAGGGTAGCTGCTCCAGAATTATCTGGGGAATGTTCCATAAATGAACATTCTATTTCTGATCAAAGGCAAGGCCATGTGGCCCTTGACTGCAGCAACACAGTGCTGGTCAGAATTTTCTCCTCTAGAAACTCATTGTATAGTGTTTCTGAAATGGGAGGCACTTGACCGGCAAAAATCTCACAGACCACCAAGGCTTGTACGAAAGGTTTTTATTGGTGAGGGAGGGATGCTGCAGAGCAGCACCAAGGAGGAGAAAAAAGAAGGGGGGGGGAGAAAAGAGAGAGAGGGGGTAGAAAAGAGAGAGAGAGGAAAGAGAGGGGGGAGATGGGGAAAGAGAGGAGAGGAGAGGAGGGGAGGGGAGGGCGAGAGAGAAAGGGGGACAGAGAGGGGAGGGGGGAGGGGGAGGGGAGAGAGAGAGCTATATAGGTTCGGTTAGGGGAAGTCTTAGAATGGTGATGGGATGGTAGAATAGCCAATAAGGAGTTACTCCTCTGGCCGGAAGAGGCATTAGGGGCAGGCCATAAATTTGAAATTTTCAGTGGGTAGCCTTAACTTTAAGAGATAGCTAATCTCCATCTGTAGAAAGCAGGAGGGGCCTTTCTGGGGGAGGGGCTTTCTCTGGGGCAATTACCTAACTGTTTCTCCAAAGTTTGCTTTAACTTTTACAGACATTGCCTCATCTAGTCCTTATCACTGCCCCGAGAAGAGGAAATCACTAGCTCCATTTTACGGACATAAAAACTGAGGTCAAGAGAGATTATGTGACTTCCCCAGGGTTAAACATGGAAAAAGTGGAATTCAGATCCAGGCTGCCAGTCTCCACATTGAAAGGTTCAGGACCCAAGCATAAAATCATTCCGAGACACGAGACAAAAATGGAGATCCAATTCACCCAGTTAAAGTGGCCTTTATTCCACCTACAGTACAGGTGGGGCGAGATTCCTAACCAGGGAAAAATCCACATGTGGCCTATTACAGACAAGGATTTAAAGGATTAGGGCAGTCAGGATTGGTGGCATTCCTATTTCCTGGGAGGGACATGGGTCTGACCCTCTCTGGGTGGGCCATTAACTTGACCCTGTCTGGGCGGGGCAAATTTATTTGGGCAGGAATACCTGATCTATCACACATCCAACTTCTTTTCTGCCTCATCACTTAGTTGGAAAGATGTAATTAGAAATGTGAAAGAGAGAAGCCGGGTACAGTGGCTCACACCTGCAGTCCTAGCACTCTGGATGGCCAAGGTAGATATATTGCTTGAGTTTAGGAGTTCGAGAGCAGCCTGAGTAAGAGTGAGACCCCATGTCTAATAAACATAGAAAAAACTAGGGCAAGGCGGCGCCTGTGGCTCAGTGAGTAGGGTGCCGGCCCCATACGCCGAGGGTGGCAGGTTCAAACCCAGCCCCGGCCAAACTGCAACAAAAAAATAGCCAGGTGTTGTGGTGGGCGCCTGTAGTCCCAGCTACTCGGGAGGCTGAGGCAAGAGAATTGCTTAAGCCCAGGAGCTGGAGGTTGCTGTGAGATGTGTGATGCCACGGCACTCTACCAAAGGGCCATAAAGTGAGACTCTGTCTCTACAAAAAAAAAGAAAGAAAGAAAAGAAAAAACTAGGGCAGTGGGTAGGGCACTGGTCACATACACGGAGGCTGGCGGGTTCGAGCCTGGCCCCAAACCTGCTAAATAACAATGACAGCTGCAACAACGACAAAAAATAGCTGGCCGTTATGGCAGGCACCTGTAGTCCCAGCTACTTGAGAATGTGAGCCTGGAGAATCACTTAAGCCCAAGAGTCTGAGGTCTGGTCACAGTAGGTCTCTAGGGTGGGGGTTGGTGATGAGGTACACTGGGCTACAGTGAGGAGGAAGGCTGGCTGGTAAGGTCACTGCAGGCCTGGGCCTGGTGAGAGACAGGACATGAAATTGTGGACATCAGGTAGGAGGGATTAGGACTTTGGGAAAACCTAATCTAGGGATGTCCAAACTTTTTTCTTTTCTGCTGCACATGGGAAGAATAAGAGTTGTGTTGGGCCACGCAGTAAATACGCAAACACACACACACACACACACACACACACACACACACACACAAAGAGGTCTCTGCATACTTTTTGTGATATCTGACACCACAGATAAGCAAACAAAGTTCTCACAAAATCAGCTTGTGGCTGAGCCCCACGGTTTGCACATCCCTGGATTAGGTTTCCCCAAAGGAGGATTGATAGGACAGGTCAGCCACCACATCCGAGTGTCAAAACAGCTTTAGGTATTTTAAGATGCCTGTAAATTGGAGGTTGCATCCTGGTGTCCATAGGTTTTTGCACAGTGTTGATTCACGCAATGTTGATTTTTATAAAGTTGCCAACTTAGGCTTGGCGCTCATAGCACAGTGGTTACAGCACCAGCCACATACACTGAGGCTGGTGGGTTCGAACCCACCCCCGGCCAACTAAGCAACAATGATAACTGCAACAGAAAAATAGCGGGTGATGTGGTGGTCACCTGTAGTCTCAGCTACTTGGGAGGCTGAGGCAAGAGAATCGCTTAAGCTCAAGAGTTTGAGGTTGCAGTGTACTCTGATGCCATGGCGCTCTACCGAGAGTGACATAGTGAGACTGTGTGTCAAAAATAAATAAATAGTTACCAACTTTAAAACTCAGGACATTTCAAATCCAAATCCTAATTTCCTGTTTCTGCTGGAAAATGAGAAGCTTTGGCAATGGTGGGGCCTCACTTCTGCGATTGGCTGCAACTCCTCTTGGGCACAGTCCCCACCATTCCCTGTTGTGGGTCCACCCACCTCACTCACAGATGTCACTTATGTAGCCCCCGTAGGCATTGGAGTATGTAACACCTGATTTAGTTAAACTGCATTGTGTTTGGAGAAGGAGGCAGACCAGCCAGTGACTTGAAACTACATCATACGAAGACAAATGGAGCGATGGAGGATGTTTACGCTCTGGGGCCCGATCAGAGCCTTCACATTTAAAGGACTACGATAGAGAGGGGCAGGTCTGTTCTGTGTACCCTCTCACCCCTGAAAATAACCCAGACAAGTGGAAATGCTTGGAGGATGGGAGGCAGGGAAGGGAGGCAGCAGAGAGGCAGATCTCATCTCAACCTGAGCAGACTTTTGGACATCATAAACTGTTTCAAGACATAACAGGTAATGCCAAGAAGTGGTGAGCTCCCTGGCATGGAGAGCTGAGCATGTTTAGGCTGAGCCTGGGCAGCAGCTTCACCACAACCATATAGGGGAATTCCAAGTATCGTGTGGGCAGCCAAACTGGGTGCCCTTTACTGTTTCTCCCAGCCTTCTCGGGCCGGGTTCTGTGCCCACAGACGGAATCCCAGAGCTAAGGAGAAGGAAGAGCTAAAAATGGCTCCCACGCTGCTGGCCTGGAAGTTTTGAGAGACTGCTGCTGCTGCTTCTGCTGCTGATGTAGGAATTTAGGGTGAAACTGACAGGGGGCAGGGGCAAGAGAATACATTTTTTGTTATGCTGTGTAAAAAAAAAAAAAACAAAGGTTTTGAGTTAGACCAGCCAGTACTTTTAAGATTTTCCTGTCTTAAAGTATCTCCCAGAGTGGGTAGGAGGAGTTAGATGAAAACAGTCACCCGCCAGCAGCTGGATAAAACTGAGCACCCCCACCCCATGTTATAGTTGGAGCGGCCTTAGCATCCTGCACGCAGGGGTGCACACAGCGGGTTCCGCTTATGTGGTCAGAAGTCTGGTATCCTGGCTTCTGTCTTTTCAGAGGAAGAGGCATGTTAGGTGACCTCTAGGGTCGTTGCTGCCTCTGGGAAACAGAACCCTGATGGCCTGAGCCCCTCCAAGAGGGACAGGTTAGAGGCAGGAACAGGGGACATACGAGGTCCTGGACATGTTCTTCTATGATGGGAAAGGGTGAGATACTCTAGTTCACCTTTTGATATGGTTTTGACTTTTGAATTATGAACATGTTTTATGTTCTCTAAACATAAACTTAGGAAGTCGGGCACAGTGGCTCATGCCTGTAATCCTGCACTCTTGGTCTCCAAGGCAGGTGGATGGCCTGAACTGAGGAGTTTGAGACCAGACTGAGCAAGAGTGAGAACCCGTTTCTACAAAAAATAGCAAAACTAGCCAGGCATCGTGGCAAGTACCTATATTCCCAGCTACTTGGGAGACTAAGGCAAGAGAATTGCCTGAACTCAAGAATCAGAGGTTTCTGTGAGCTATTTTATCACAGCACTCCAGCCTGGGGCAACAGAATAAGACTCTGTCTCATATAAATAAATAAACAAACAAACAAACAAACTTAGGCCTGGTTCAGTGGCTCACACCTATAATCCTAGCACTCTGGGAGGCCAAGGTAGGAGGGTCCTTTAAGCTCAGGAGTTCAAGACCAGCCTAGCAAGAGCAAGATACAGTCTCTCTGAAAAATAGAAAAATTAGGCCTGGCACATCCTAATGTGGCTCACACCTGTAATCCTAGCACTCTGGGAGGCCAAGGTGGGTGGATTGCCTCAGCTTCCGGGTTTGAGACAAGCCTGAGCCAGACAGAGACCTCAGCGTTGTGCTGGGCATTGTACTGCATGCCTGTAGTCCCAGCTACTTGGGAGGCTGAGGCAACAGAATTGCTTGAGCCTAAGAATTTGAGGTATCTGTGAATTATGATGCCATGGCACACTATTGAGGGCAACCAAGTAAGACTCTGTAAGAAAGAAAGAGAGACAGGACGGGGCTTGTGGCTCAAAGGAGTAGAGCGTTGGCCCCATATACCAGAGGTGGTGGGTTCAAACCCAGCCCCAGCCAAAACCTGCAAAAAAAAAAAAAAAAGAAAGAAAGAAAGAAAAAGAAAACAAGGAAGGGAAGGAAGGAAAGAAAGAAAGAAAAGCTCGGAATTGTAGAAGGTGCCTATAGTCCCACCTACTTGGGAGGCTGAGGCAGGAGGATTGCTTGACCTAGGAGTTTGAGAACACTGTGAGCCAGGCCGATGCCGCAGCACTCTGGCCTGGGGCAAGAGCGTCAGACACTATCTCAAAACCAAACCATATAAAAATAAATTAAAAGAAAAAAGGAAAAGAAAACCTGCAACAGAATAAAATAATGAGAAAATGAACTTAATTATATATCAAATTAATAACAAAACTACACTCATTTAAATAACTTTGAAACCACCACTCCAGCTTTACACCATTAAAAGGACCTTTATCCCCGACCCTTGCTTGGTAGGTTTGTCATAGAAGCGACCTGGTGGCGTGTTTTGAAACAACTGTCTGTGTATTGCACGATATTTTCATAATTTTAAATTAGAGTGTTATTTGCGTGAGCTGGCTGGAACCGCTGAGCAAAGCCAGCACTTCAATGAATAGACCGACACCAAAGAACCCCTGGGCGTTTAGGCCGAGCCCGGCCATGGAAGCAGCCCCGCCTCGCAGCCCAGCCCGCGGCCGAGGGCGCTGTGGTTCGCCGAGTGCACAGCGCCTCCTGCAGGAGAACTCTTGACAAACGGCGGAATCAGATCTTGTCATAGCATGTTTATCACAAATTGCAAGATTTCTAACACCAAAAGTTGTACCCTTCCTCTCTCCCCCCGCCACCAGTTTCACTGGAAGAGATGTCTTCATTCATACAGTCTGTGTATTTTCTATGATTCACAGTTATGGGCTGTCAGAGAGAACGAGTCCTGGCGTTGCC
>CAUYPK010015808.1:0-40780 GCA_963574355.1 Loris lydekkerianus | reverse complement strand
CCAATGTACTCAGCCCTACTATGAAGCTAAACTATAGCTTTCACATGAAGGCTATAACCCAACTATACCACAAGACTATGGGGAAAGGACCAAGGAAGGGGAAGGGAGGGGGGAGGTTTGGGTGGAGGGAGGATAATGGGTCGGGGCACATCTATAGTGCATATTTTTATCTGTAATAAAAAATAAAATAAAATAAAATAAATAAAAATAAATTAAAAATAAATACAACAGACAAAAAAAAAAAAAAAGCAGGATGCTAATATTACCTAGTAAAAAGGTCTACTGTAAGTGTTAAATCAAAAGAACAAAGACAAAAGGTCATTTTGGCAATTAAAAGATAATCATCACCAGAAAAACACAGATATCTACTGCAAACTAGGTGATATCAAACAATTATTAACTGTGTTATTAATAATAATAATGCTACTTAATATTTTTGTGAATGTCTTTCTCCATTAGAGACATAGAGTTGAATTTCCATAGTTATCCTTAATTTACACAATTGATCAATGAGATAGGGGTAATCATTATTAAAACGAATATCGTAAGAAAGAAATCACCAGGAATTCAATGAGAAGAATAATTTTTATCTTTTTTGACATTTTTATAATAAAATTTTAAATAAAAAAGTTATTAGTGACTTTGAAGGAAGGCATTTCACATCAATGGTTTTAAGACAAACCACAGAAGATAAAGGGTATATGGTGAAGAAACGCAGAAGCAAGGTCTGTAAACTTGGCTGAGGAACTTTGACCACAGCTCAGTGCAACATCAGACTGAGAAAACAGAGAGAGAGCTCGATATAGAAACACGTGTATACGCATACACACACACAGAAATAAACGTGTTTTGGCTAATTCTAAAGAGAAGCTAAACCTACTTGTAGGTCTAAAGCAGTGGTTCTCAACCTGTGGGTCGTGACCCCTTTGTAACAATGAAAATACATCACAGCATTAGGAGGGTTGAGAACCACTGGTTTAAAGGAAGAAGCCAGCAAAGGGAGACAGACTGAAAAAGTAAAAGAGGAGAAAGATGAGTAACTGATTAAAAACCCTATAGCAGGCATGGGAGATGATTTAGTTTTCAATCAAAAAGGGGGCAGGAGGTGATTTAGCCACCAAGAAAAAGAATAAAAGAAACTTCTTTCAAACCCTCACCCAAAGGACAGCTATCCCTCCAGCCTGGCCACAGCCAGTTTCAGGAAGGCTGTCACCATTAGGGCTGGGATGGAGCTATTCTGATGGGGAAAACACTGGAGAGCATGGGGTACCAACAAAAAGCAGAGCAAGGTGGGTGAAGAAACAGGACAAAGAGCAAGCAATATAGCTACTCAGAGTGAAAATTCTGACACTGAAAAGACTCCGCAGCGGTGAACCATGCCATTCACCCAAAGCCCTGGGGCTTCACTTCTAAGCTCAATTGGACTAAATTCCAGGAAACAAATTACCGCACAGTCCTGGGTTTCGAGTGCAGGAAAGGCAGGAGATCTGATCAGGTTGAAATTAATAATCGAAAGGGTCAGGATGGGTACAGCTTCAGGTGAGGGACTGGTGGTGTCAATGTCCATGTCATAGAAATTCTGAGACCCGGACTTCACCAGGCCCTGAATCTTAGGGGTTGGCCTGAAGCTGGGCCAACTTTTTTGATTCGAAATGGCAACAGGCTGCTTAAACGACTGCTTGCTAATGGCACCCACATTATTCTATGCTAAATTTAATGATGCAGGAATTCTGGCTCACCACTTCTCTATAATTCAATTTCCACAGTTACCTCTAAGTTCACCCACGGCAGGAGAAAATTATTTCAAATAATTATTTCAAAAACAAAACATGTTTTTTCCTTATGATAATTCCCTTATTTCCTTCCTCTATGCAAACCAAAAAACTATTTACTACCTTTTCTCCCACATCTATGCAAAGAGGTATATTGAATCAGTGGACTTTTGAGAGCCAACAATAACCCCCAATTGTTAAGGAACTAGCATTCTGCTAGAACAAATGATTTTCTGAACAATGCCAGCTGAGAAACTGAGAACGATTTGTTGCACTCTTCAGTTGCTTTAATAGGACATCATTAAAATTCCCTCTTCCATTCACTACTCGAGATGCAAAGCGGGGGAAATGGTGGACTAGGTGTGAGTACAGATATACTAATTAGTGTCATCGTAACCAGGGTTTGCCCACAGATATGCTAAATCATGTGAATTGTATGAATAGCAAAATAGAGTGGCAAGTGTTCAGATCTGCCTTCTGAGCTGAATCCTTATTCTGCCTCTAATTAGAGCTACAAAGATTTCCTGTATAAAATTCCACATCTCTAACGTTCGTTACTGACTCTTCCTTGGAGTCACCTCATCCACAGTCCTCTCAGCAATCCTCACCCCTGTGTGTGTTTTCTATTCCCCAGAGCACCATCCATTTCCCCCTGGCCAGGAATGCTCACTGACAATACCTGGAGGGCAGAGTTATTCTCAGAGAACAGCTTGCCCAGTGCCAGGCTTCATTTGTCTTTCCCCATGGGTCATTTATCACAGGGAGGTAGCCTGTTGAGGGAAATCCTGATTGAAAGCCTGCACATTCTCCTGTGTGCAACCTGGTTCCAGCACTGAGCAAAGGAAATTATTTTGCACTTTGCATACAGGGTGCACAACTTTAGAAATGGGGAAAAAACCACACCAGCTGACAATAATGAATGCCCAATGACTATTTTTGGAAGAAAGAAACTTCCAGTTCTTGAAGAAGAGTAATTATATAGAAGCTAAACACACTTGCAATTCATATATGCAACCTGAGATTTCTCCCTGATGAAAGGCTTTATTTTCACAGTAGCTTTAACTATCTTAGTGTCAGAATCCAACATCAGAAGGTCAGGTTGCACCCATATCCACACCTTTCCCTACTTTCTCTCAACCCAACTGTACTTGGCGTTATTGGTAGAATCCATTCATAAATAACTCAGGGAAATTCATTCATTCAGCAAACATCTGTGAGCTGGTATTAAGTGCCAGGCACAATGGTAAGCAAATCCAAATCATTGGAAAAACATAAAATTTTGATTTTGAAAGGAATTATACACTACACTAATACAAACACTGGTTATTGATTTCCAGTTTTTAGGGTCAATCTAGGCGTACTACTTGGGTTAGGTAAAAATGTACAGAGCAGCCTGTGAATGTTAGTAAAAGTGACAATGTATAAAGCAGAGAAGACAGATGCTGGGAAGTGAAAGTGGGGTAACTGCTCATGGGAAGGGCTGGAGAACCAAGGGATACTTTCTAGGGTCAATGGACAGATAAGTAAAGCCCTTAGTACATTTAAGTTATGTGTGGTGTTAATTAGAGCAGATCCTGGGCGGGGCATGGTGGTGTGCCCCTGTAATCTCAGCACTTTGGGAGGTCGAGGCAGGAGGATCACTGGAGCCAGGAGTTTGAGGTTGCTGGGAACTACTATATGAGCCAGACTTTGACTCAAAAATAAATTTTTCTTTAATTTTAATTGAAAATATAGCAGATGTTGTTGCTGCCTGCCATATCACTCCCTCTCACTCCTTCCCCACTGCTTTTTCTTGACTTTGCTCACATATCGGCCTTATCCTTTGGGATCACAGGCTCAGGATGAGCAGGGTAAGTCACGACTGATCTAAGTTAAATGGTGACTCCACACCCCTTGTCAGTAGTGGCTGTTTTAGTTAGAGACGCAAGGAGAAATCTGCACCCGGGCTCTGGGAAAGATGCACAGGGAGAAACAGACTCTCACAGCCTTTTACATATCTGAATTAATTTCATACTCTTTGTAGCTGACCCACCTTGGGACATGTCACTGTGAGCAAATACATTTTCTTGACCATTTAAATATTGCCACTGATTTTCTACCACTGGCAGCAAATGCAGCTTAACATACAACAAGCCAGTGAGGAATTAAAAGTGGAGATTTAACTATACCAGGAAGAAGGAGAAAAGATGGGTGGAGGAGACACAAGGGACACAAATCCTCACGTATAATAATAGGAGGTTGATAGATAATGTACACGTAACAGAATTTTTTAAAAAAGAAGTCGTGATATAAGAATACCATTTAGAGAGAAGGAAACCATCAGAGGAAGCCAGAATTTAGAATGGGAGCAGAGTGGAGGCGGGGCGAGGTGGGGGAAGGCGACGTTTCCTCATTCAGTCCTTTTGCGCTTTCTTGTTTTTAAACTATGTGCATTTATTAGTTTGATAAAAGTTTTAAAGTTTGCATAAAAAGAAAATGAATAAAATTAGAAATTAATTTCTTCTCCTGGAGGCACTAGAAAGAAAATAGTAATTTTTCTTTGAGTGAGTTCACGGAAGCACTTTTAAGCCAGGACCAGTTGCGAGGGCTGCCTGCCTCCCTCTCTTTGTGCAGATGCCGATTAGGCTTTTGGCAGTGAAAGTGTTTGAAACAGAGGAGATAAGGGAGTTTTGAGCACAACAACAGAGAAAAATCCCCCAGCTACAGTCCACTAGGTTTCCTCTCCCACACACAAGGCCAATGGCACAGCAGACGCTGGCTCTCCCATTTCGTCTTGGGTGTGTTTTGTTTTGTTTTGTTTCGTATCGCTTTTTTAAAAGACAGGATCTCACTATGTTGCCCAGGCTGGAGTGCAGTGTCTATTCACGGGCACCATCCCACTACCTATTAGCCTGGGGGATTTGACCTGTTCCATTTCTGACTAGGGCCAGTTGCAACTGGGTGGTCCCGTGCTGCCTGGACATCACCACACTGAGTCTGAACTTCAATGTGGACACCTGATCTGTGTAGTGCAGTACAGCCTAGAACTCCTGGGCTCACGTCATCTTCCCCTTTGGTCTCCTGAATGGCTGGGATCACAGGTGTGTGCTACCATGCCTGGCTCCATTTTGTTAAAACAGTTAGTGTTCATATGAGTTGGATAACTAAGCAAGCAGAATTTCTCCCACTAAACTAAGACACCAATTTCTTCCAAGTTAATTTCAGCCCTAAGAGTACAAGAGAAAACTGCCTTGGTTATCTTGACAGTCTCCTCAGGGGTCTGAACACAGACCGTCCTTCAGACTGGATCTGTCCCCCACACCTCTTTGACACTGTTGACTAAAGCGTACTATCGACCTAACTGAAGCCACCACCACTTCCCTAAATCAGCCAAAGACATTCCTCTTCAGTAAGCCCCCAAACCTCCAAAGCTGCCATTATGTCCCAGGGGAGCAGGGTTACTGAAAAAAGTTCTAGAAAGAGGACGATCCTATAACTTCCAGCATCCAAGAGAAATAAGCATTTATTTCTGACTTTATTCATTCAATGATGTCCCATTAAACTCATGGTCAACAGGCCATTTCCTTGAAGCTGTTTTCCAGCAATGCAAGCCGTACATACTAGTTTAAACTCGGTTAAGGCAAATCCAACCTGAACCCAGGAAAGCCTTCTAAAAACTAACCTGTTACAACATCAAACAGGCCTTTGTGACCTAGCCATGCACATGTCTAGACTGTATGAAGGCATCCTTCTGAAAACACAAACTGTTGTTCACTGCAGCATCTTTTGTCATGGTGAAAAAAAACAAAAAAACCCAGAAAACCTGGGAACCATCTAAAAATCAAACAACGGGAGACTATTTGATTGAATGATAATGTGATCATGCTGTGAAGATCCTGCAACTATAAAAACAAAAATGAAAAAAAAAACTAGATAGGATGCCATGGACTGACATAGAAATACGTCCATGAAACATTGTTATAGTGAAAAGGCAAGTTGTAGAAATTGGTGCACAACACAAAAAATTTCAAAAACATATGTGGGGAGGTATTTTTCTGTATAACTTAAGAAAAGGTATGAAAAGATATACCAATACACTATTAATGGTGATTATCTCAGGGGATAGAATTTTAGTTTAGAGTTTTAGTTTATATCCTTGTGAATGTTTTTAACGATTATATGAACTAGGTATAATTTTCTATTGAGGGAAAAATAAAATTTGCTGGGAATGTGGGAAAGTTATCAAATCCCTCTTTCCAGGACCACTCCCAATGCCATAATTTAATAAACGTTTTTCAATATCTTCAGGAGATAAAGATTTGCAACCTTCTTCCACAACTTCATCATAATAGTAGTTTCCATGTATCAAAAGGCTGAGAAGATGGAGCTGATGTGGTGGTAGGTGTTCCACGTACAGTCATCAATCCTCCACTAACCTCATAGGCTTTAGTGGGTCCATTTTACAGGTGAGAAATTAAAAATACTTAAGCAAGTTCCCTTACTGATTCTAGGAAGTCACCTAGCCAGGATTCCAAAGCAGATAGATCTAACTTGTTCACATTCTGCCCAACCCTAGATCGTATCTATTGGGTTGGGAAGATACATCAAGTTCAATGATTTGCTTCACTTCAAATTCAACTTACTTCTGTAAATGGTGATAGTATTACTACAGCATCTTAAAAATCTACCTCGCAGAGTTGTTAAGAAAGAATCAAAGAAGACAGAACCTTCCTAGCCCTCAACAAATCCCTTCCTCCCCCACTCCCCACGCTCTCCTCCTAAAGACAACTGTCATTTCTCAGACTCCCCGTCTTCTGGAGCATGCGTCAAAGTCAGACTCCACCTGACTTATCTTCTTCCTTCAATCTATTTCCCAAAAATTATCTCCCTGAAGTCATTCCAAATTCTCTAGATTTCTCTAGTCTTGATACTTCAAAAGATATCTTCAATGTCAAAGATCACCTCGCAACTTTTAAGAGCTAAGATCGTATTTCTAAATCCCAACACCCTGCAGGTGTGCTGTTACGTTATGTACATTAAGGAAAAGAAAAATACCGTGGACTCATGGTCATTTGACTCTAACACCTTTTTCAGCTCAACTTGCACAGTTTTTCATTCCTGGTCCTGAATTTGTAATATTTCTTGGCAACTCTGCGGGAGAGGCAGTGGTCAACAATTTTTAGAGGCAAATATTCATTAAAGCCAAAAACAAAAGTTCAGTAGGGTTTAGAAAATGCAAAGCATTGTAAATAGAAAATGGGAAAACACAACAGACACCAGAGTACAGGAGCTCTGTCCCCATCGTGTCCCGGGAGATGTGACTGGATTTATTACTGATTCTGTATTTTCACACAGCTTTAGGGACCAGAAATGCTTTTCATCCAATCTCTGACTGGTCCAAAGATCATATTCCCCCCCGGGACCCAGCACTTCATAATAATGATTCATTATTTATTCCAGCCCCAAGACATTTCAAATGAGTGCCGCAAACCACAGCTGGATTTAACTCTGCTGATGCATTTACGGACACCAGAGGAACCTCTGAGATGCAGTGCTCTCCAGGGCTCTTTGAAAGCTGCATCTTTATTTGATTTTCTTTCTTGAATCCTGAAACCTAGCATAGAGAATCTTTACTATAATAATTAAAGTAAATATACTTGTTGAATAAATTAATAAATGAATATTTAAACAAACTAGCAGAGTAAAAACTAATGACTTTAAATCTTTAAAGACTTAACTGTTTTGTTTCTTTTTAATGAGCATACCAAATGTTTTCCAAACCTATGCCAAATAACCATGAGAGTAAGAGTTACATCTGGCATTGTCTGACATACTGAAGAACTTAAATAGTTGCTGAGGTACAGGCACGGTGGCTCACACCTATAATCCTAGCATCCTGGGAGGCCAACGTTAGGAGTTCAGGACCAGCCTGAGCAAGAGTGAGACCCTATCTCAACCAAAAAGAGAAAAAATTAGATAGGAATTGTGGTGCACACCTGCAGTCCCAGCTACTCGGGAGCCTGGGTCCGGAGGATTGCTTGAGCCCACCACGAGTTTGAGGTTGCAGTGATCTGTGATGGCCCCACTGCATATTAGCTGAGGCAACAGAGACCTTGTCTCAAAAAAAAAAAAAAAAAAAAAAAAAAATTGCTGAGGAGATGAATGACAAGATAGATTACCAAGCCTAGTTATTCTCATTGTCTTTCCTGATGATGTTATGTAAGTGCTACGGAGTAGAAATTGGAAACCTATCTGCTCCTTTTGTAATCTACCTTTCATCTCTCTGTCTGGGCTCACTGCAATCTGGTCACAATGTCTTGTATGTCCTGCAAACAGAAAGATACAGAGGCCTTCAGGGAGGAAATTCAGTAGGGTGCTTCCAAGACGTTTTCCAGAAAACCAGTCTTTAGGATCAACAGAAGAAAAGGAAACAAAATAACTAAAAAAGACTCCCCAAAGTTCAGATATAGTAAATTGGAACAGGTTCTTCAAACCCTGCAGGACTCCTCTCCTGAACCCTACCGTAAGTCTCGCAGCTTGACCCCGCTAGAGCAGTGATCTTCAACCCTTTATCTCACAGCACACTTGAACCTATAGTTAAACTTCTGTGGCAAACTTAAATTATGTTGAAAAAGTAAAAACAAGAATGGGTGGCGCTATGGCCCAGTGAGTGGGGCACTGGCCCCATATACAGAGGGTGGCAGGTTCAAACTCAGCCCCGGCCAAACAGCAACAAAAAAATAGCCGAGTGTTGTGGCAGGCACCTGTAGTCCCAGCTACTCGGGAGACTGAGGCAAGAGAATCGCCTAAGCCCAAAAGCTGGAGGTTGCTATAAGCTGTGACAACATGGCACTCTACCGAGGGCAACAAAATGAGACTCTGTCTCTAAAAAATAAAAAGACTATCCTTACTGTGCTTTGAAATTCTTCTTTTTTTTTTTTTTTTTTTTTTTGCAGTTTTTGGCCGGGGCTGGGTTTGAACCCACCACCTCCAGCATATGGGGCCGGCGCCCTACTCCTTTGAGCCATAGGCACCACCCTGATTTGAACTTCTTTTTAAAATAATTTGAGTAATGGTCTTTAAAAATTGGGGGGGGGGGGGCATCGAAGCCTCTCACGAGCTTGAAAATCACTGGCCATTGGCTTAGAGGAATGAAAAGAAGAGGCTGGGGATGTAAATGGTCAGCGATATACAGTCATGTGCCATGAGGCAACATTGTACTTAATGACAGGTGCCGTGTAACTAACAACAGGGGTCCCATAAGGTTGTATTTTTACCCTACTTTTTAATGTTTAGATACATTTGCACATACAGATGCTTACCGGTGTGTACAGTTGCCCCAGTGTGCTGCACACTAACACGCTGCACAGGTCTGCAGACTGGAAGCAACAGCTGGCAGAGCGGAGGTGTGCAGTCGCCTGTTGTAGGTTTGCATGAGCACACCCCACGCTGTGCCCACGACAAAACTGCCTAATACCGTATTTCTCAGAACTGCCCCCTCTGTTCATTGATGAGGAATGACTGTACTTCCTTGGAGTGCCTCTGGATTGGAAAATGGCTCAGATTACATCATATAACAAGGCAATTAAATTACGAGATTAAAAAGTTACTGATGTTACCTGGTTTGGCAATTTTCTTACTATGACCTAGAAGCTTTTGCTTGTGGAATTTGAAGAAGGCACACAGTACACAACTATCTTTCCTAAAAGGCCCTGAATGGGGCGGCGCCTGTGCTCAGTGGGTAGGGCGCTGGCCCCATATACTGAGGGTGGCAGGTTCAAACCCGGCCCTAGCCAAACCGCAACAAAAAAATAGCCCAGCATTGTGGCAGGTGTCTTAAGTCCCAGATACTCGGGAGGTTGAGGTAAGAGAATTGCCTAAACCCGGGAGTGGGAGGTTGCTGTGAGCTGAGACGCCACAGCACTCTATCGAGGGCAATAAAGTGATAAAGTGATAAAGTCTGTATCTACAAAAAAAAAAAAAAAAAAAAAAGAGGCCCTGAATGGTGGCTAAATCACAAGCCTGTGCCTATAGGGAAAGGCCTGGGAGAAAGGCACGTGTCGGGGGAGGGGATTCAGGTCCTTTCAGCCCTATAACGTTGCCACGGTGACCTTTGTAGAATGCAAACGTGAATCAGTGCAAAACTCCTGCATGGAGAATCCTTCCACCGCTTCCCCTTTCCCTCAAGATCACGCTCTTCCCAGGATGCCTCGCCCCTCTCAGAATCGGGTGCAAAACTTCAACTATGACACGAGTTCATAATAACTGGCAGACAATAATAAGAGGTTATGCAAGTCTTTGTATCCAGAGAAGCGCAGAGAGTTCTTAAAAGCAATAGCTGCCTGTTGACTGAATAAATTCAGGAAAGAGCAAATGGATAAATGAAACATTATTCTTACATGATTCTGTCCAGTTGTTTTGATCCAAGATTTGCCAGTTTATATTCACGGGAGGAAAAAAAAATTAAATGCTATTACTTGAAATTGCAACAAAGACAAGCATTTTAGACATGGTTGCTCCCTTCACTGGGGATTGTGAAGAAAGTGAGGGATTTACTTTGTTTACATTCTCATCCTCAATTTTTAATCACTCACTTAATAATATGCCCAAAGACCCTGGTGCCAACCAAGCAAACCCTTTGGTTGAAAATAAAATTGTTAGCTGGTCATTTGCTGTCCAGGGAATTAATTAGAATCCCAACTTACTTCCTTAGTACCATTTTAGTGTGGGGAAAAAAAAATCCTGATTAAAGAAATCACATATTACTGGTATTAATTCATCACCCAGGCCACAAATTGCAGGCCGGTGAGTATTAAGAAACAAATCATCACTTAAAAATGTTCCCTATAGATAGCACTACTTAAAAGTATTCGTGTAGCTTTCCAATTACATTAATGGAGTAGTTTAGCACAAAATGACTGATCCCTTTATACAAATATGAAAAGTACTTTGTAGAGAATTATTCCCCTGTGAAATCCCCTTTTTCTCAAGTTTTAGTTCATAGTACCATCAGCGACACAGTGCTCAGATTTAAAAGCTAGCAGGTAAAATCTACTGTTCTTCTTCATATCGAGTCCATCTGTAAGTGCTGATAGCCCTGGCTACAATAAATACCTCTAAATTGACCATTTCTCGCCCTCACTGTCACCACCCTATTTGAAGGCAACTAAGCGGCCACCTGCCACCACACTTGCCCAACTTGTTCACCTTCTTCGCAGCAAATTAAGTTTTCTAATTACGCCAGACCTTATCCCTCTCCTTCCTGCATAAGACACTCAATTACTTCTCGTTAACATGAACTCCAAACTCTCTGGGCCTTCAAGGACCCAGCCTCTGCCTTCCTCTCCATCCTCGTCCTCGCACCATTCTCCCTGCTCACCACACCCCACCTACTGGCCTGGTTTCCATCACACACGCCCTGTTCAGCTCCTGCCCCTTCAAAGTTGACAAGTGGCTGCTTTCTTCCCAATATTCAGACCCATTTCCGATGTCATTCCTCAGAGAGCTCTTGCCTGACCAGCTTATGTCAATCCCTAACGCATCACCCTATTTCATCTTTTCCAGGACTGCACTTTCACTATCTGCCTCCTTCTACTACAGTGAAAGCTCTTTAGGAGTAAGGTCAACTGTTCTTTCTCTTCCCTGTCCTCACTGACTAGGACAGTTCCTTGGCACAAAGTGGGCATTTGTAAACATGGTATTTGCCAGCTAACTGGCTACCACCATAAAAGGACCTTCTTTTCCAAATATCAGCTGCTAGTGTGTCACAGGAACTAGCATACCTAGGCCGCGTGTGGGGTGGGGTGTGGTGGCTCACTGCCTATAATCCTGGCACTTTGGGAGGCAGAGAGGCAAGAGGATGTTTTGAGACCAGGAATTTGAGAACAGGCCTGGCAGCACAGTGAGCCCCTGTCTCTTCAGAAAATTAAACTATTAGCTGGGAGTCATGGCACTTGCCTGTAGTCTTAGCTACTATGGAGGCTGAAGCTGGAAGATTGCTTGAGCCCAAGAGTTTGAGATTACAGTGAGCTATGATTGTGCCACTGTATCCAGCCCGGGTGATAGAGTGAAAAAAAAAAAAAAAAAGAATGAGCATACCTGGACAGCAATATTTTGACAAACAAACAACTTAGGCCTTTGAACAGAATATTCCAGGCCACCATGTAATTAAGAGTTGGATTCCAACATAAGGAAAGGAAGTTCGTCTTTCATTCTTACCGGATTAACATCCAAAAGTCTGATTTCGGCAACCTAAGATGTTCAAACGAAACCTGGTGAACTATTTCTTTTCTCTAGTCCAACCATGAGCAGCAACTTGTGGTCAGTTCTCTTCTTCCCGCTGCCCTCTCCTGGGTCTTTCACCTCTGGAAATCTGTTTGCTTCACCTGACTGCAGTCACAGCTCCCCCCTGTGGGGACGTGGGGAAGACTGGCAATGCGACGTAGGTTTGTTACCTGCCCGGCCACTGAGAAAATTAGGGAAACCACTCACAGGACATTCTAATCTGTAATTCAGAATGATGAAGAGGATTTTATTCTTGTTTATTCTTATTCTTTAGATATGCAATCTAAAAATTAAATATGAACCAGGGGCCACTAAACATTTGATTTTTCTCTTTCCCCTCTTCCCACCTCTTATTTCCATAGTAAATTTGAAACCGCTCAACAATTTTCTCCTTTTCTTGTATAACATCTCTGTCAATAGACAAGTTGCACATATAAAAATCACACATAACAAAACCCAAAGTTCATTCTGTTCAGACCCAGAAATGAGATAATAAAAGCAAATGACTTCCTCTATCTGGACGCACAGAAAGGCAGCCATGGAGACTAGCAGGGGCAGTTCTGCCTTTCCTGAAAAGGGAAAGGGTATTGTTCACTTACTAGCATCCCTTGACCCTGCCTAGAGAAAAAGATCCTTCACGGAGCTGCCGATCATTACAAGCAAAGCCAAGTCATCACCCAATCAACGTCTAACTGGCTCAGCTTCCGGGGCATCAGGTACAGAAATGAGTTAATGATCTCTTCCTGAAAAGCTCAGAAATATCTCAACATTTCTTAGGATTTAATATTTGTAATTCAGGATCTCTAAGGCACCAAAACATAGTCCTATTTCTAGTAACCCAGTACCACTCACCCCCTCCACTTTATCATAGAAGACTGTCAAACCATTTCAGACCAGGTTTCAACATATGATTGATGGAAATCACATTGTTTTTCCCTTCCCTAGCTTTAATGAATTGAGGTTGAGCTCCACTACGTACTTTTTTTTTTTTTTTTTTTAACTAGACTAACTCATCAGAGGGCTTCAGTGCTTAGTGATAACAGAAACTAAGCAAAGTTTATCTTGGGTGACCTGAGATAAACCCTCATCCCTCCCCCCACACATCTGCCCTCAAGTTCTTTCTCTATCAAAACAGCCTCCAAGCAAAAGATCTAAATTCCTTAGCACTAGAGTAAATGTCTGCCTGGAGCTTCAAGGATGACCTTTCCCAAGGAATGAAAGAAACAAACAGGAACCAGAGCTTTGAATGACAGTGCATTTTCAAGAAGAAGAGGGCAGGTCAAAAGACAGTAGAGCAGTTCTCCCTGAACGGCCAGGATTGTACCACACAGCTGCATGTTGTCAGTTTAGTTAAAAACTTCGAGAATACACCTTCCCTCAAGTGATTCATACATATTCACAGACATGTAAACAACTAATTTTATTCATGAAATAATTTATTTCCTCTAGAGAAAAAGTCTCATCCCTTCTCTTTATACCTTTTTAAAGCAACATGGGCAAAATTTGAATTAACTCCTGCTTTTTTTTTTTTTTTTTAAGATTTTCTTGAGTGTGGAAGTTGGGGCATCCACGCTGAGAGGTCCTTCCCGCTTGAGAAAGCATTTCAAGACTAACCACATCCCTTCCAATGGCCACCTACGCAGTCATGTGAGCCCCTTGTGTAAAATGAACAAAGGATGAAAGTTATCTAAATCAACATTGGGGTTTTTATCATATAAAAAAATATGAACGGAGTACTCTGTAGTTTAAAATCATGGAAGCATAGACTCAAAAAGATCTCAGGCACCATTTCATCTGATTTCTAATTTATGATTTAGGGAATTCATTTTCATTTATTTAGAACTCAAGATGATTTTGTCCCAGGCCAGCATTCACCCCAGTGACTCTCAAGGTACAATTCCAAGACCACCTATAGACTTTCTAAAACGAAAAATTCTTGAGTCCCATCTCAAATCTACTATTTCAGAAACTGCAGGTGCAAGCAAGGCCCAGCAACCCGTATTTTTGCAAGTCCTCCAGTATATTTTAGCGCATGTAGAAGTTTGAGAATCACTTCTCTAGACCCTATAAGTGGAATACAGTAGTGAGGACTATGTAGTTTATCTGGATTAAATTTTAAAAAGAGAATATGTTAGTTCATGCAATTGAAAAATTCAGGAAATAATAATTCCTCCAAAATAATCTGTGAAAAACGACACATTTTCCCAATGGCTCCAAACTTCCTTCTCTGTCCATGACAGCGTCGGCTACGTGCCCTCTGTCACAGTTGTCTGAACCGAGCTCCCAAGTCACCCAGCTAACCTGATTCCCTGCTGCTCTTCAACAGGTCCTCAGCCAGAGTCGCAGTGGCCTCCTCCCTAAACCTTGACCTTACTAGACCCATTTCCTCCATTCTGTCATCAGCAACCTTCCCCTCGACTGCAACATTTTGTATTCCCTCAGCCCACAAAAAATGCTGTCTAGACTTTAAGAGCAAGCCCAAGTTCTACCACTTACAGGTGAAGTCCTGTCTGCTCCAGGCCTCTCATAACTTTCTTATGAACCCCTGCAACGTTTAATGTCTGACCCATACAATGTAGCCCTTAATTACATTTCTGTTTTAGGAACTGCTGTGCTGGAAAAGAACCCATCTGTGTTAGCGTAAATACATGCAGACAGGAGTGAGGATTCAGGTATGAAGGGTCTTAAATATTAGATAAAAACATTTATGCCTCCTGCTCCAATGTGAACGAACATATCCTGCCTCTCTCCTTAACACTCAATCAATCTCAGTCAATTCTCTGACTGGTGAGTTTGGAAGAAGAAAATGACACATTTCCTAGCTTCTCTTTAGAGGCCTTCTTTCTGCGGGGAGCGTTTAAGGGCAGGCACCGCCCTCTCCTCTCCGGGCAGGAGAAACCCGGTGTGGGGAAGTGGGAAACACTGAAGTTTTCCAACTCTGCCTTTGACTAGGTGGCTATGTTTATTTCTGGGGAGAAGTTAGTGAGTACTGAGCCCATTGTTACTGAAAGACTAAGTTGTTTTCCAAACAGCTTAATCACTAACAAAAGTGACACTTTTACTTCCATCTGCCTAATTATCTGTCCCTCCATTGGTCTGGTATTCAGTAGGGCTATTATCAAGGGTCAAATAATTCAAATAATAGGCAGCTAGCCTACCTTTCTCTATTGGAGTGGCATATTTATGAACCCTGCTGTAAGCCACTCCAATTCATTTCACTCTGAAAAGTAACTTCTTTTTAACCTGATCTTCTGGCTCCTCATTAACTCAGACATTTATATGGCACTGGTGTTGTCATTAGTGACAGAGACTGCTAATTTGCCCCAAGCTTATTCTCTTCTTCCTCAGTAACAGAACAAATTTTAGGCAGGCAAATGGAAAGCCCAGAATAAAGGATACATTTCTCATCTTGGTGTGGTTACATGTTTAATTTCTCACCAATGGGATTTAAGTGAAAGAGCTGTGCACACTTTCAGAGAAACGGAGAAGCAATAAACGAATGTCCTCAATTCTAATTTGAAGTCAGTGGACGATCTAATATATACCATTATAAGAGAAAAAAATCAAATCGATTCAAGGTGGGGGCAGAGGAACAAGAGAGTGGGGGGGGAGAGGGATGGGGGTCACGGCGTACAGCACACGTCTTGGGAGTGGGATATAATTATAAGAGGGACTTTACCAAACAAATACAATCAATGTAAACTAATTCTTTGTACCCTCAATGAACCTGAAAAACAATAAAAAATAAAATGAATAAAGTGAAAAGATACTTGTAAAGTCAAAAATGCCTGTAAAGTCAAAAAAAGAAAAAGAAGAAGATGATCCTAAAAGGAAGGGAGCTTGGTCTTCTCTTCCCATCTTTTCCTTTCTACTAGCGGAAACGTAGTGTCAACGACGGGAGCTAAGGCGGCTCTACTGAACCATGATGGGGAAGCAGAAGCACCCCGGAGCTGGCCCCCACGGGCCTGGGAGAGCAGACTGTTAGACATTCAGGAATCCTGCAAGCTAGCTGCTAAGCCACCATAGCTTGCAATTGGCCACAGTGGAAGTAATTCCACCATGAAATTCAGGCAAATGCTACAAACTAAGCCCTGTTTCCAGAGGGCCAGCTCACCAGCACAGCTGGACAGACGCCACATGTGGGAAACAGAAGAGCAAAAAGACAGAAGGGGCCTGGACAGGAAATGGCTTAGCCCCAGGGGCCTTGGACTGCCTCTACTTGTGTGAGAGAAACATAAGTTTCCATCTTGCTCAGGCATTATAATTTTTGCTTCTGCCCCTCAAAGCCAAACCTACTCCTAACTGACCCCCATCTGGGGCCCTGGGCTGGACTCAACATCATCTGACTACGGGGTGGGGGTCAGGAGGGAATTGAAAAAGAAAGTCTGACTAGTTCCACTTAGGTCAGGTGTCCACATTCCTGGTGCAATCTAGGGGGGCAGAGATAAGGGTTCCACGATAAAAACCCAGCCACCCAAACTCATCCTTTTTGCAGAGACATCTGAGAAAAAATTAAAAAGGTATGGGCTGAGTAGGTACCCAAACTAGTTCACTTTATTATCATTTAATGTATTAGCACACACTTACCTTATCTCATGACATTCCATATAGCATCTATTCCTTTCAAGCCCATTTGTCTGAATTATTTTCTAAAAACATCTTACAAATTATTGTTTCCATGTATTTTTCCTATAGTTGCTGTAGATTTTCTCTTCTGCCCTGAGTGCAGCAGACTGCACTGTACTCTTTCGGTACCGTGCTACCCCGAGTTGTGTCTTCCTACGTCCATATGGTCTCTCTCCACTCAGTTTATGTCCTAGTAAACAGCTTTGACTAATAATGCCTGATTAAAAACTATTCAAATGATGGTGCTGTACCTACTAAAAGGAACAAGAAAAATATCACAGGAAACCTTCAGATGCCCGTTTCACTGCAGCTCGAGGCCCCTTCGAGAAAACAGAGAGAAAAGTACACAAGGAGTAAGAGACTATAGAAGTCTTTTGACTTTACGGAAAGCCTCAAAAACATCACTGCACTCAGCGAGGACTGACCAAAGGAAGACACAGCTGGGGACATGTCATGACATAAGCTGGGGACACATGAGGAGATTTGAAGAGACTGGAGAAACTATTGCCAGTGTAGCCAGGAAAATGCATTTCCAGCAGACTGGTCTCATACCAGTGATTTTCAACCTGTGTGCTGCGGCACACTGGTGAGCTGTAAGAGGATCTTAGTGTGCCACAAAAATGTTTAAATATCATTAATTATTTTGAAAGATGTTCAAAGCACATTATGTATACTTTTCTCCCCCCTCCCTCCCACCCTTTTTTTAGACAGTCTCACTCTGTTGCCCCAGGTTACAGTGCCATAGCTTCACAGCTCACAGTAAACTCCTGGGTTCAGGTTCTTGCCCCAGCCTCCCAAGTAGCTGGGATTCCAGGCACCCACTACAACACCCAGCTAATTTTCCTGTCTTTAGTAGAGAAGAGGTCTCCTCTTGCTTAGGCTGGTCTCCATCTCCTGAGCTCAAGCAATCCACCTGCCTCGGCCTCCCAGAGTGCTAGGATCACAAGTGTGAGCCACTGAACCAATTCGACTCCTTTTTCTTTTTTGGCTCAACAAAATTTAAGTGTGCTGTGGAAGTTTAACTACAGGTTCAAGTGTGCTGTGAGATACAAAAGGTTGAAAAACACTGCATCTGATACTGTTGATTCAGTTAGAGGTACCCAAATTCAAGGACACAACCGCAGCACTAAAATGCGCTGACTTAAAATGCTTCTAAGTAGATACATTTCACGTCTGGGTTGTACTCCTTGTTATGCCTGGAGAGCCCAATGAAGAACCAGCACACGTGACTCAAGAGAGGCCATTTCCAGACTCTTCCCACACACTTAAAAAAGCCCAGCAGGCAAAGAACTTTGATAGAATGCAGTTAGTAGCAATTATGAGAAAAAGAAAACCCTTTCATGTATATATCCTAACCCAAGGAAAGATTCTCACTAAACTGGTTATGCATGTTAAGGTTTGCAATCCTTGGTTGTGAGCTGAAGACTTCACCACTCCTAAGCCACAGGTCTGTTTCCAGGGAGTTTGTTACAGAGTGTGAAGTGGCTGCAGTGTTTGAAGGGAATGGTATGTCTTCATCAAGAGCCAGACGAGCCTCGGGATAAATAAATAATTCAGGGCGTGGGCCTCACATTTCCAGACTAAGTCCCAACCAACCAACTCATCATTTTGAGATTCTTCTGTCACAAAAGTTGTTGAGCTTGAGCTTATCGTGTGAGTTTTGCCCTGATGGCTGTCCTCATGAGTTAAATGGAAAACATTCAAAAGAGAGCCAAATAAAACAACTTTACCTGGATGGGGAACCAGAGAGACTTTAGGGATAGATCAAACAGCCATTCCCTGCCCCCTCTTTTCTGTAATAAGACTCAGGAGAAGTTCCAGGATTTATCAAACCCAGGACTAATACCATTCAATTCAGCACTAAAGAATAGATTGTAAATACCTATGAAGTTTCCCCACTTTCTTTAGCAATAACGTTGATATAACTAAAACATTACAATAAATAACTCGTATCTCAAGACTCAGAGCCAAATTACCTTCTTGTAACTATAGTTCCCTACACAAACAACCACCTTTTCCAGAGGCCTCTGTTCCCGGTGGACAGATGAGATGACTCCCAAATGAGCCTCCCTTGCCTCATGGCCTTCGTGATTGAGGTCAGAGGTGTCTTTGAAGGTTCTCCCACCCACCCCCCACCCCCCACTCCCCCCACCCCCGGCTCTCTAGGCTAAGGCAAGTAGCGCCCGACATGCTCAGCATTCCTGGCATTCTCTGAGGGCCGAGGCAGCTCTCTAAACATTCTTGCCCACAGGCACCTGAGGAATTAGGCCACCAGCTCTTCTCTGGGGAGCCAGCAGGAAGGTGAGCACAAAGGCCGGCAGAGAATATTTGGGAAGATGACAGTGGGGCCTGAAGGAAACTCGAAGGCCAGAGGGTGAAAGACAAATGCTTAGTCTACAGCAGCAGTTTGCCCTGGAGACGGTGACACCAGTCGCCACGCAGCAGCGGTGACTCACCTAGGAAGGGAATGCCTAGGAAGGGAGGAGGAGCTGCAACAAAGTTCTGGGGCCTGAGAAGAACCGGGGGCCTTGTACACAAAACCTGGATAACAAGTTTGTCTAGAATTTCTTGCTGGAAGCCTGGAAAGAAATGTTTTCACCGAGGCCTTACCTGGATCTCAGAAGTCCTAGCTACACTGGCAAAAAATCCTCTTCTGTCACCTTTCTCTTTCTCTCCCACTCTCTCTCTCTTCCCCCCGCACAGTCTGGGAGTTTATTTGGATGCATTTTTTGGAGAACTGGGATGCACCTGCCCTGAATGCTTATCTAAACCAGAGACAGACCACTAGAGGGCAGTGTCGTCACTAATGGCTCTCACTCTCCGGATTTCCTCTGGACAGGATGTTTCAGAACTTTTCCTTTAATTCTCAATGTAAATAAACAACCTCAGAGCGGATACATCAGGGTGCACACCACAGCAACACACAGCATGAATTACGCACTCCACATTTCTGGGTGTATCTGGAACAATCTTGTCTAATTTTGCAGCATAGTTCAGAATACAGAACATAAACTCGCATTTTTGTCCTTCCAAATTTCTGTCTGAATTTTGTAATTTCCCTCAAATGTTATCTATCCATAAGAAAAAAAGGAATCTTTCAAAGAAATGAAGAGTCAAATAACCCAGCACAGCCTATTTGTACACGATCCTGTTTTACTTCCATATTCAAGTTACAAGTATTTGGTTTGGTCAAAAGCTATTGGTAGATTTAGGCATATGTGCAAACCTGGGGACCAGGGGCCGTGTGTTTCTCTTTGCTTGAGGAACTGGGAGTGTAAACTAGGTCCCAGCAAATTTGGTCCCAGCAAATTTGGTCCCAGCTAGCATACCTAGGAATGCAAAGTTAGGCAGAGCATGGTGGCTCACGCCTATAATCCTACCACTCTGGGAGGCGCAGGCACATGGATCATCTGAGCTCAGGAGTTCCAGACCAGCCTGAGCAAGAAAGAACAAAACTCCATCTCTACTAAAAACATAAATGCAAGCTGGGCATAGTGTTAGGTGTGTGGAGTCC
Organism: Loris lydekkerianus; assembly: GCA_963574355.1. Classification (NCBI taxonomy): domain Eukaryota; kingdom Metazoa; phylum Chordata; class Mammalia; order Primates; family Lorisidae; genus Loris; species Loris lydekkerianus. Next base: position 20,605 of record CAUYPK010015808.1, on the reverse strand, counting down.
CAGCTACTTGGGAGGCTGAGGCAGGAGGATCTCTTGAGCCCAAGAGTTTGAGGTTGCTGTGAGCTGTGATGAAGCCATGGCCCTCTACCCAGAGCAATAGGGTGAGGCTCTGCCTCAAACCAGAACAAAACAAAACAAAGCAAATTTGCTATTGATAGGAACCTTGGGCTTTGGGGGTAGAATATCCCCTCCTGTGAATTCAACTAGTGCTCCTTGGCATAGTCAGGAAGATGAGCATCTGGCTTCTCTGAGATTAGCATTTCAAGGAGCCATGCAGACTAACCTACTGACTAGAGATCCAGGTGAGATTATGTCAGAAAGTAAAAGAAATCAGGTGCAGGACACAATAGGCTTTCCATAGACACGGGATTGCTATCCCTAGCACGGTGCTGTATGTCTGCCAGCAACTAATATTTGCTGATATCAAGCTTATTCTCAGTTTATCAGCACAGACAGATAAGGTGAGGAAAATATTTGTAGGCAGAGAGATCTCTGGAATTTTCCTACAGTGTTGAAATACCATCCAGAGTTCAAGCAGGCCATATTTGGACAAAAGGATTGCTATGTTATTTTTTCTCTCTCTTGTATTTTCACTACTATATAACATTAACACTCTTTACACAAGGCTGCTACAATTTACCTCAGAGTTTCCCAAAGGCTCTCCTTTCCTACCCTCTACCCTCAAAGGGTCAGGAGCTCAAGCTATGTTTCTGAGGGGAAGAATATAACAAGAAAAGGTTATTGAAATTAGTCAGGTGGGGGACTGTAACTCAGCAAATCTGCATTTACTAGGGGTTAAAAAGAAAAAAAAAAAAAAAAACCAGTCCTAAGGTTTAAAGATTACAATTCAACAGAAGACTCCCAGAGTTGGGCCAGACACTGTGTTTCAAAGCAGGCCAAGAGGAAAAGGACAGAAAAACATAACAGGGTGGCGGCGAGGCAGGGGAGGATGCACCGCGAATAGGAGAAATACTATGGAAGAGGCTCCTGAGTCAGCCGAACCTGACCAGGTGAACTGTGGACAAAGGGCGGAGTTTTGCAGAAGGCACTCTTGGCCCTCAGCTACTTATTCACAAGCTCAGGCACATTTCCAAGAAGGCACCATGGCCTTTTCTTTAACAGGTACTTTATTTATAGGACTGTGCCTCAGGAAATTAGGGAACAAACACCTTTTCTCTTCCAGATCACCTTACAAATGCAAGATATGGCACATTGGGAGGAATAAAAACAGCTAGGAAAGAGTAAACATTCCAGCTGTAACTTGGCTAGATAGAGCTGTCCCAATACCTAACAACTTGGGTTCAATCTGTACTATTCTGCATGTATAATTGATGTGGTCTGTTTCCAGTAAAAGAACTTTTGTTTTACTTTTTTTTTGTTTCTTGGTCCACTTTCACCCGGAATGAATGGCTTTCTTATTAGGCAATGTTCACAAGCCCTTAGAAAATGTGTTTGGAATAGAAAGACTACCTGGAATCACAGATTAAAATGCCAGCAGAGTTGAGTAAGTTCTTCCCAATTTTGAGCTAGTTAAATGAGAACTCAGGCCATTCTCTGTGCAGGGACTTCTCGGGTCAGAGAAGGCCATGGATCCATCTACCTAGTGTGGTTATTAAAATCCAACGGCACTCTGGTGAACAGTGTTGATACTGGAAGCAAGAACATCTTTTCCCACTTCAGCCCTAGGAAAGCAACCAGGGCAGCTGTCGATCTCCTTACCATCCTGCATATTTACTGAGCGTGTACTCAATGTGTGAAGCACTGGAGTACCAGAATGTACGAGATCCAACATAGTCTTTGCCTTCAGAGAGTTTAGTGTTATGGAGGAAAGAAACCAGTAAAAAGGCAATTATAACTTCATAGCCACTCACATGACTATTGTCAAAAAGAAAAGAAAAGAAAGAAAGAAAAGAAAAAAGAAGTGTTGGTAAGGATGTGAAGCAACAGAACCATCATACACCAGGGGTGGAAATGTCAGTGGTGCTGCCGCCGAGGGAGACTGGCTGAAATTCCTCGAAGATGAACTCGGAGTGACCGTATGATGCAGCAATTCCACTCCTGGGTGCGTACCGACGAGAACCAGAAACATGTGATTGCACAAAAACTTTTACACAGATATTCATAGAAGCATTGTTCATGATCTCCAAAAAGTGAAAACCACCAAAATGTCCATCAGCTCCTGAGTGGATAAACAAAATGTGGTCTATAGACAGGATGGAATATTATGGGCCATAAAAAATGAAGTCTGACACTGTCTACAATGTGATGAAACTTAGCAAAACAATACGTAGAAGCCAGGAGAGGCCAGACACCAAGGGACAAATATAGTATGACTCTGTTTAAGCCAAATGCCTAGACTAGGCAAATCCAGAGATTTAAAAGTAGATCAGTAGTTCTCAGGGGCCTGGGGAGTGACCATCAATAGGGGCATGTGTGGTTCCTTCTAGGGGTGATGAAAATGTTCTGAAATTACTAAGCAGATCATGTGATGGTTGCGAATGTTGTGACTATATCAAAAAACACTAACAGGGTGACTTCTCTGGCATGCAAATGACATCTCAATTAAATGAGGTGACGCACTCTCCTACACATAACAGTCGTGGGGGGAAGACGTGCAGAAAGGCCGCTTGTCTAACTGGAGTATGCGGGTTTAAAGAAGAAAAAAGCTTCCCGAGAAAAAGTGACCTTTAAGCGGAAATCGTAAATGACAAGTAGGAGAAAAAGAACAAAAGAGGAAGACTAGATGAATGCTACTAGAACAGCAAGATTAATGGTACAGGAGCAGCAGGACTAATGCCACAGGACCAACGGGATTAATGCTACAGGACCAGCAGGATTAATGCCACAGGACCAGCCAGATTAATGCTACAGGACCAGCAGGATTAATGCTACAAGACTAGCAGGATTAATGCTACAGGACCAGCAGGACTAATGCCACAGGACCAACGGGATTAATGCTACAGGACCAGCAGGACTAATGCTACAGGACCAGCCAGATTAATGCTACAGGACCAGCTGGATTAATGCTATGGGACCAGCAGGATTAATGGTATAGGAGAAGCAGAACTAATGCTACAGGACCAGCAGGACTAATGCTACAGGACCAGCAGGATTAATGCTACAGGACCAGAAGGACTAATGCTACAGGACCAGCAGGATTAATGCTACAGGACCAGCCAGATTAATGCTACAGGACCAGCAGGATTAATGGTACAGGAACAGCAGGACTAATGCTCCAGGAATAGCAGGATTAATGGTACAGGACCAGCAGGATTAATGCTACAGGACCAGCAGGACTAATGGTACAGGACCAGCAGGATTAATGCTAAGGACCAGTAGACTAATGCTACAGGACCGGCCAGATTAATGCTACAGGACCAGCAGGATTAATGCCACAGGACCAGCATGATTAATGCTATAGGACCAGCAGGACTAATGCTACAGGACCAGCAGGATTAATGCTACAGGACCGGCCAGATTAATGCTACAGGACCAACAGGATTAATACCACAGGACCAGCATGATTAATGCTACAGGACCAGCAGGACTAATGCCACAGGACCAGCAGGATAAATGCCACAGGAACAGCAGGACTAATGCCACAGGACCAGCAGGATTAATGGTACAGGACCAGCAGGACTAATGGTACAGGACCAGCAGGACTAATGGTACAGGACCAGCAGGATTAATGCTACAGGACCAGCAGGACTAATGCTACAGGACCAGCAGGATTAATGCCACAGGAACAGCAGGACTAATGCCACAGGACCAGCAGGATTAATGGTACAGGACCAGCAGGACTAATGGTGCAGGACCAGCAGGATTAATGCTGCAGGACCAGCAGGATTAATGCTACAGGACCAGCCTGATTAATGCTACAGGACCAGCAGGATTAATGGTACAGGAACAGCAGGACTAATGCTCCAGGAACAGCAGGACTAACGCTACAGGAACAGCCGGATTAATACTACAGGACCAGCAGGACTAATGCTACAGGAACAGCAGGACTAATGCTACAGGACCACCAGGATTAATGGTACAGGAACAGCAGGATTAATGCTACAGGACCAGCAGGACTAATGCTACAGGAACAGCAGGATTAATACTACAGGACCAGCAGGATTAATGGTATAGGACCAGCAAGATTAATACTACAGGACCAACAGGATTAATACCACAGGACCAGCAGGATTAATACTACAGGAACAGCAGGATTAATGCTACAGGACCAGCAGGATTAATGCTACAGGACCAGCAGGATTAATGCCACAGGAGCAGCAGGATTAATGCCACAGGACCAGCAGGACTAATGCTACAGGAACAGCAGGATTAATACCACAGTACCAACAGGATTAATGGTACAGGACCAGCAGGATGAATGCTACAGGGACCAACAGGATTAATGCTACAGGAGCAGCAGGACACACTGGAGCATGCATGGCACACTCGGGAACAGTGGTCCTCATGGGCAGAACATGCTTACATCAGACAGTGCAGAGAAGAGAGTCCAGGGATAGGAGGAACCCACCAATCACGCTAAGAATCTGGATTTTGCCTTAATTATAACTGACAACTTTGGAAAGAGCTAAAGCACAACAGTGATAAGATGTGATTTGTTAAGAAAGGTTGTTCTAAATGCATTTGAGGACTGAACTGGAAATAGAGCAAGAACCAGGCTGGGCTCTTAGCCTGGAGGTTACTGCACTAATGCAAGTCAGGACTGCCCAAACAGGGAAAGCTGGAAGCTATGGGGGAAGTGCTTCCGAGCTCACTGGCGAGTGCTGCCAGCGAAAACAGCACCTGCGCTGCCAGGGAGCAGCACGTGGTCTTGTAACGGCACCGACGCCGAGCCTGCCAGCATGCCTTCCACCAGACCCTCCTCCTGCCTTTGGTTCAAACTTTATCCTCACCTTTGCAATGGAAAGACAGTCTACCAGAACAAGTCTCAGCTTGTCAGTCAGAATCACGTCTGTTCAAAGTCCTACCTTGCTATTTCTAAGCACAGTCACATACCAGTGGGCAAGGGTGGGGTCGGGGACAGTTTGCTATCCCATGTCCCTGACCACCACTCTGCATTGGTTTGCGACTGTTATGTGGCAAATCACTTAATCTCTCATCTCAGTTTCCTTAATTTGAAATGTGAATAACATCTCAGTTTTGTGCTGAGGACTCTATGTGATTACATAGGTTACAAAGCCTTGCACCAGGCCTACCTGATGGTTTCTATACCATCCAAGTCCTCTGAGATTACAGTCCTGTAGCTACAATTAGAATTCTTCAATGCAAGCCTGATACCAAAGGGTGGGTAAACATGCCCTAGGTCTGGCACTTTGACAGTGCTAGTGAAGTAAGAAAGACTATCCCACTATCATCCCAGAAATAGGTATTTACCCATTGACAAACGGGTTAAGTTATTTGCATCCATAGCTCCTTAAATACCATTTCAAAGTCAGATGTATTTAAATTAATTCCTAAAAGGAAAGATCTCAGAGCTTCTTAGACAAGTTATCAAGGCAGCCTTGTTTATGCTCATGTAGGAAGGCCACAGTTCCAGGTAAGGGCGCTCCTTTCTAGAATTCAGCATAACTCCAAGGCAGCAGACCACAGAAACAGTATGAGGGACTGAACAAATGGAATGCTGTCTGGAATGATAATGTGGAAAGAGTTCACGTAAACACAGCAGGCCATTTCATATAAAGAAACAAAGCTACCTAGAGCTTTCTAGGCACAGATGTTTGTGCAGAAAGGAACACATTTTAAAAACAGGCAAAGACAGAAAAAGTACCAAAATGTGTTGTAAAACCTTAATTAAGGAGCCAATTGTTATAAACATTAACACCTATGTCTTTACTCTCTTCTTTAACCAGGTTTAAGTTCCTAGGGATAAGATAAAATTTTAATACTGATCTAATCTAGTAAACAATTCCTTAGACCGCTCTCTCTCTCACACACACACACACACACACACACACACTTCATTATCGTTCATGTATTTGAAAAATGTTTACCTTTTTGCCCTCTACCCACACTATAAAGTAAAATTCCTTCCTTGCATCTTCCTTTGCTGGTCACTGCAGTGGATTTCAGAAAGCACAAGGTGGCAGAAGAACACTAAAAATACACGTGAGAACAACCAGGGCCACTGGGACATCACAAACACTGCAGACTAAAAATACACGTGGGACCAACCACGGCCACTGGGACATCACAAACACTGCAGACTAAAAATACACATGAGACCAACCAGGGCCACGGGGACATCACAAACACTGCAGACTAAAAACACATGTGGGACCAACCAGGGCCACGGGGACATCATGAACACTGCAGACTAAAAATACACGTGGGACCAACCAGGGCCACTGGGACATCGTGAACACTGCAGACTAAAAATACAAGTGAGACCCACCAGGGCCACTGGGACATCACAAACACTGCAGACTAAAAATACACGTGAGACAAACCAGGGCAATGGGGACATCAGGAACACTGCAAACTAAAAATACACATGGGATAAACCAGGACCACGGGCACATCATGAACACTGCAGACTAAAAATACATATGGGACCAACCAGGGCCACGGGGACATCACGAACACTGCAGACTAAAAATACACGTGAGACAAACCAGGGCCATGGGGACAGCACGAACACTGCAGACTAAAAATACACGTGGGACAAACCAGGGCCACAGGGATATCACTCTGCAGACTAAAAATACATGTGGGACAAACCAGGGCCACAGGGACATCACGAACACTGCAGCAAAATGTATTTTTTTGTAAAAATAAAAGAGGCCCTCTCTGACGTAATAAGAAACACGCTCAGTAAAGTTTGGAAAATGTGACAGTAGAGAAAGGAAAGACAATATCACCAAAGATAAGGACAAATGTTTAATTTTTTTCTCCGACAATAATTATTGTAACTTTATTGAATACCCTTTTAAATCTTAACAATGAAAGCACTTTTAAACCTTATTTATACAAGTATTTTTTATCACAAAAGAATATAAGGTATAGGCATGTGTCCATATTTTTTAAAACTCTTTCAAAAGATCACTAATTAGAATGTGGCTTATTTTAGCTATTTTCTTACTGGCAACAATTACTTTAAGTTAAACATTTATCAATAGCACCTGAGTGAATAAATTACTTCAGATAGCATTTCCAAAATTCCTAAATTCCAGAACAAAAACAAATAAAGCAGTTACCTGAAAAAACCAGAGCTGAACAAACAAAATGATAACTTTTTCTTTCATTCCAAAAGAAACAATGAAATGATGGCATCCTTTCTGTGCAGACAGCATTCCGACCTTTGTAACTCCAATTAGAATGTACAGAATGTAGTATTACTTTCTGAGCTGGGCTGTAAGTACTTGGATTTTCTAATTTCTTACTTTTCAAACCTTTATCTACAGAGAGTATGTGTGTAGGTGTATAAAATCATTTTGTATGTAGAAAATACTTCATAACAAAGTAATTTCTAAAATACCTAAGTATTGCTGGAGCAGTCAGAAATCATTTATACTTTTAGAACGTTGCCACTAACTAGATTACCCCTGGAAAATTAACCAAAAGCATAATTCATTCGCTGCTTTGGAATCAAATGGAAAGAACTATATAAAATCGTTAGGTCTAGTCATCTAATTTAGGCAGGAGAAAAGCCATCATTATTATATTCCCCTCTGTTATGGGCTTAGGCAGTTAAAGCCTTCACCAACATCAGATCACTAAGTGGGAGACAGTGTATTCAGAACTGGAAAAATTTCAAGTTCTGGAAAAACTCCATGCATTCTCTGCAGGTTTTGTGACCTTAATTCAGACCTTTACTCTACAGGTCAAAGTATATAAAATTAGAAATAATGAGATGACTCTTCTCCCTTTAAATGCAAACCCAATTTACTAAATGAACAAAACAATGACTTCCATGGGAGAGAAAATTCAATTGTCAGAAACCAATGTTATTACATTCCAGATACTTCTGAATCATTACTTGAGTCTCTCCTTTGTTAAGAATTTACTAGACAATCACAGAATTCTGTTCAAGGAGCAATTCCACTCACGGTTCACTACGCCCAGCCAGAACTCTAACTTAAAAGGTCCTCACTCCGATGGCTTCACCTGTTCCTTCCTGGCTTCCTTCTTCCCCAGTAACTTTGAAGACATTTTCCTTTTTATTCAAATACGGTCTTGGCCAGGCCAGTTCAGAAGGAGATTTCTTAAACTCTGAGCACCAAGGTTAAATCTTTAGTGGTTCTTACAATAATTAAAGAGGAGAAAAAAAGTCAGCTTAAACCAATGAGTATTAGTGCAGGGCCTTACTGCACTTTCTCAACATTTCTTCTCTTCAGGACTGCATATGAAATTCAAGACCACGTCTGGAGAATGTCCCAATAAATTTAGCATCAGAACCCTTTTTTTGCATCCCTGGTTACTAAAGTTTCTAATAATTGGGCCAATCCACTTCCAGAACCCCCCAAAATATTTGAAAACATGAACTATTTTAAGTAATGTGCCTTGTCTGTGGACCATCCACCATTTTAAAAGCCTGGAGTTCCTGGCTTGGGAAAGCTAGAAAAGTAAACACCAACTCTGATGATTGCAGAAGCTAAATTCCTTTGCTGAATCCTGTCCCCAGACTTCTAATAAAAATAATTTAGGTTTGGCCCTCAGAACTATTTCTTACAAAAACTGCTTATCATTATACAAGAATAGTTTCCCCAATTTTCTGTTTGTTTGTGTTTCCTCTAGTCTATTCTTTCCCACATAGATTAACCCAAAATAAAATTAGCCAAACCTAAATTGATTCTAATCCAAGCCACACACCCTGTGTATTCCATTCCAAATCAAGCTTAATTTACTGATTTCCTTGCAGCCCAGCTGAATGACCTACTGGAATCCATGAAAGGGGTCACAGAATAAGGTTGCAGGCCAAAAAAAAAGAATGTGAAAAACACAAGCAAGACTGGAAACAGCTTGGCCCAAAGACAAAAACTTGGTCAAGATATGTTTCTTGTGGAATTCAAATGCTAAAAGATCAAGACTTGCAACGGGAAAAAGCAGCCAACAGAAAAGCAGACGCATCTGAATCACTCCTCAGTCATTCATTCGACAACTATCCACATACTCATGAATCTTGGTAGAGACTCCGAAGCAGACGCCTGGCTTTCCGCTGCAGTCTCCTTCCCCTATAGTATTCTTTCTGTGTTGCAAATCTGTGAATACAAACTTTACTTTTTATCTGCTTTTATTGTTTGATAATCTGGAAGCTAGATTTTGGCAACCAGAAGTTTAGATTCTTCTAATCTGAAAGATTTTAGACCTTCTGAAGTCAAGATTTACATCTAAAGGATAAAGTCAGTTTCATTTGCTAACAACAGCAGAGTAGGAAGCCACTAATGTTAATAGCTATGTATGGTTTTATACCAGTGATAAGTTCCTAACAGTATTACAGGTTATGTTAAAAATCTCCACAATGCTATTTTGATTTTCAAAATTACCTTCATGAAATAGAATGAGATACTATTATGAACACTTGTAGATTAGGAAGTGGGTCAGTTAGAACAATGGCATATCTCAGGTCACTTTCTAAGTATTCTTTTCTACTTTTCCTCAGTTTAAATTTAGATTTAAAATTTAAGTTTTGGGGTACTTTGTGCTAGGGATCGGGACTATCATGCTACAAACATACAGAATCGCTCCTTATGACACAGAAAATTCCTTCTTCATCCTCAATCTTTGGTTTTGCTCTAACAAGTCATCTGCTCCATTTGGTTTAAAAACAGAAGTTGAACACAGCAACAACATTAAACTACAAATATATATGACTTCTGCAAACAGAACAGAAATGTTCACTGCTGAGTTACAGGTGACAGGAAATTAGAAAAACTATTTTAGTCCCCATTTTAGCATTATTTAGCAAGCTAACCTCAGCAATCCTTTCAAGTTCTGTGCCTCAGTTTTATATACCGTCAAATGGATATAAAATTATCCTTCAAATTTTATAAGCATTACAACATCATTAATTCTAAAATATTTTATTTAGTGTTTAGTACCACTGTCATAAGAACTCCAAAAAGGGAGGTGGAAAAGTTTATTTCCAGTTTCATCTCATGCATGCAATATTTTAACAGATACCTTGCATTTTCTTTTTTTTAGCTTTCTTGTTTAGCAATTAGAGTGTTGTCTTCACAATTCAGTGAATTCCTTAAATTCCTTTTATTGACATCTCCTTGGACCATGAGTCCCAAATTGTGTAGGCATTTTTCTCTTATACAAATCAGCGAGTTTGTGCAAGTTATATAATAAGTTAGTAGAAGGATTTAAGGTAAGAATTTCTGACAGTTATCCTAACCACACCAGGTTCATCAGGTCACACACACCTCTGCTAATAAGACATTCTCTTTAATTTCAACAGAATTCTCCAAGCTGAGCCTTAGACATCAGTTTCCTTCACTACCCATGCTAAATCTTTTTACCAGATCTGTTTCTTTCTCTTTCTCTGTTCATGCCTAGTAAACAAAGAAACAAACAAAGTTAAGAAAGAAAAGAAAGCTGTAAAAAGCAGAGCAAAGCATTCAGATAATCCACAAGCCAGAAAAATTCTCAGCAAAGAGTTAACTAAATGAATTACCTTTTCAACTTTGTAAGTCTCAGGGTATGACAGCAGGGTAGAATGTGAGTGTCAAAGTAAATTTCATTTTCATGAAATATTTGCATAACCAGAATCATAAAACGGAAATGATAAAATTTACAAAATGAGAAGGAAAAACACACCTGTGTTAACTCCACTACCAGGACAAAAGATTAAAAAATCACAACTATCTTTCAGAAAAGGCATTCTAGTCGCTCACAGAAATTGATAAGTTGGCTGGAGAAGATCTATTGAAAAGATAGTGTTTACAAATTAGAAAGAGACATATCAAATGGCTAGACAAAGCACATGTGAAAGTGATTCCACCAGTTCTGCGTTTTCTAAGGGACAGACGCTGGTCTAGGCATTTTAAACTCTATTATCTTAATCCCTACAAATGCTACATCGTTAAGAAGTTGTGCGGGTCCTGTAGGGAATTAGTCTCTCTTTTATCTATGCTTGTCCCCATTATGTCTGTCTTTTACTTATATGTAAATTTGTTGAAGACAATCTGACTCTCATTAGTGTTGGCTTAAGGCATCAGTGAATCAGCCAACAAATAGTTTATATGATTTTTTTTTCTTTATCAGACAGAGTCTCACTCTTGTGACTCTAGGTAGAACTCCATGGTTTCACAGCTCATAGCAATATTAAACTCTTGGGCTCAAGTGATCCTCTTGCCTCAGCCTCCGGAGTAGCTGGTACCAGTCACACCACCACCTGGTTTTGCTATTTTTAGTAGAGATGGGGTCTCATGCTGGTCTGGAACTCCTGAGCTCAGGCAATCCACTTGCCTTCACCTTCCAGAGTGCTAGGATTACAGACATGAGCCACTGTGACTGGTCTAGATGAGTGATTTTCAAACTCTAGGTCATAATTATCACCTGCAGACCCTGTTAAAAGGCAATTCCCCAGACCCCACAACCCCAGAAAATGACTTACTACATCTTAATTGAATCTAGTGGTTAATTCAAATATTGAACATTTATTAGGTATCTTATGTGGTAGGTTGTTAGTACACTCCACTTTACAGACAAGGAAACAGAGCCATGGGTATATAACTCACTCAAAGTCACAAAATTATAAACAGGTAAGAACTGGGAAGTCCGAGCGCAGTGGCTCACGCCTGTAATCCTAGCCCTCTGGGAGGCCGGGCGGGCAGATCGCCTGAGCTCACAAGTTCAAGACCAGTCTGAGCAAGAGAGAGACTCCATCTCTAAAAATAGCTGGGCATTGTGGCAGGCACCTGTAGTCCCAGCTACTTGGGAGGCTGAGGCAAGAGAATCGCTTGAGCCCAAGAGTCTGAGGTTGCTGTGAGCTCTGACACCACCACACTCTGCCGGGGGAGACAAAGCAAGACTGTGTCTCAAAAAAAAAAAAAAAAAAAAAGCAGAAGCATCATGGGGTAGATAAAGATAGCAACCAAGGTCTCTCATTCATTCATTCTAATATTCACTTGTTCAACAGGTATCTGCATACCTCCTATGGGCTTTCAAAAGAGAAATGCATTCAGACAATAAAAATCGATTATTTCACCATTACTAGACAGTCCCAGAAAGTTTTCCCCCACCAATGTAGTACTGGCACAGACAGCAGAAAGATTGCAAATCCATTAGAAAAAAGGGATGTTTTAGTTTTACTTCCAGAGATAGCTGCATTTCACTATTTTAGGAACAGCTTTTTCTTTGAACACTAAATTTTTTCAGTGGGGAATCATTTTAAAAGGTGCCCTTTTAATGTCTTGTTGTTTAGTACCTTAGTTGGCCATCTTTTAGCTGCTCAGAATATCCACGTGCCTCTTTAAACCTGTATTACCTTTGGTAACCTTTATAAATTTAAATCCCAAATTTTTTATTGAAAAGATTCTATAGCCCACTCTAATTTTTCTCTTCAATCTCACTCAAAGAGGGGAAAAAGTTTCTACTTATTTAAACAGAGATTAAACTTTCTTTCTTTTTTTTGGAGACAGTCTCACTCTGTCACTCTGGGTAGAGTGCTATGGTGTCATAGCTCACAGCAACCTTAAACTCCTGGGTTCAAGCAATCCTCTTGCATCAGCCTCTCAAGTAGCTGGACTACAGGCACCCACCACAATGCTGGGATAGATTTTTCCATTTTCGGTGGACATGGGGTCTCATTCTTGCTCAGGCTGGTACACATTTCATATACTCAACGAGTTAATGATCCATGTATAAGCTGAGCAAATTATTGTCCTATTAGAGTATTTTCATTAGATATATTAAGTCTAAGAATGGACAAATATAATATCCAATATGTTTGAGGAAAAAAATATAACACAAAGAAATTATCTTTTGTGTATAATTTCAATATATGTAATTGGACAATAAAATATTCATATTTGAGTAAGTCTTTTCCTCGGTCATAAAACAAACATTAACCTTGTGCAATTCAGCAGGAAAAATGTTTCATTCTAGGCCCCCTTCCAGGTGATCCCGAGGTCTTCTCCCACAATGACAAAAAAAAAAACAAAAACCCCCACAACCCTTCTGCCAACACCTACAACTGCTGTCCTGTTTTGCTCCCTGAAGCATGCACACCCAAAGTCAATAAACACTGCTTCTCGTTATCCAGGAGGTCAGTGGACTGTCTCTTGCTTTGGTGTGCTTCATGTCCTCTGTCAGGACATACTGGTCACCAATAAACAGGTCACTGAAAAAAATCAGTAAAGTAAGAAACTGACGTGTCAGCCAGAGTGAATCTATTCACTGTTTAGCACCCATACCAGTTTGGTTAATGATACTGCCTTAGGATATATTTGTTCAGGAATCCAGGCAGAGACATTTCTTTTTGTTTCTTTTTTGAGACAGAGTCTCACTCTGTTGCCCTGGGCAGAGTGTCCCGGCCTCAGCTTAGCTCACAGCTACCTCAAACTCCTGGGTTTAAGCGATCCTTCTGCCTCAGCTTCCCAAGTAGCTGGGACTAAAGGCACCCACCACAACACTTGGGTGTTTTTTCTATTTTCTACTAAAAATTTATGGGGTCTCACTCCTGCTCAGGCTGGTCTCCATCTCCAGACTTCAAGCAATGCTCCCTTCTCCGAAGGAAGCTCGAGGATTTATAGGCATGAGCCACTGTGCTCAGCCAATACTTCTTATTAGGAAAATAGGCCCATGTTGAGCCTGGAGATTTTAGGGAAAAAGAAACCTAACTGGGAAATACTTTCAGTTTCTCAAGTAAACTAAATCAAGAGGCTCTTTCTTTATGAAAGATGATTTCCTTTACTCAAGGCTTTGTTCAATGTTTCTTGAGTAGCTACACTATACCAGGGGAAGGTAGAGATTACATCACACCTGTGTCAACACATATACTGTATTATTTTTTAGAACAGAGTTCCAATTTACTTCACTTGGGTTTCTAAGGACAGAGAGCCTTCCTAAAAAGAGGAAATTTAAGCCCAGATTGTGGTTTTATTACTAATCCAGAAGCTTCCTCATTACCTTTTTTAATTTTAGGAAAGACAACCAATATAATTTTGTCAGTTTTTCTGTTGGTACATGATCTATGAACATGTCGTGTGTCACACAATTTACATGTGTTATCTCATTTATTCTTCAGTGACCCAACCAAGTTAGGCACTCTTTTGTCCTTGCTGTAGATGAGGAAGCTATAAACAACTTGCCCATAGTCACACAGCTAATAGTGGCAGCGCCAAGATTTGAATTCAAGTAGGTCTAACTCAGAAGCTAGTGCATGAGGTGGTCTGAGTTGCAAGCTATCATTGTCCTGGGTGGTGCTTAGACAGAAAAGCCTTAAATGCAGACTCAGGTGTAATGCCTTAAGGCTCTAAATCCTAAAGAAGTCTCCCTCCATCCTTAAGGAAATAATCTCCCATCCCTCTTTGCTTGTGCACATTCTATTCCTTAACTATGTATAAATTTTGAGAACACAAACAGTCTGATTCATTTGACTATCCCAGCACTCCAAGTTATTTTGGTGCAGGAGTGGAAGGACTATCACATTTAAAAAAGGTATCTCCAACTGTTGTTAATGTTGAATTGCAATATTCTGAAGAGGCAGAAATAAATGCGAATTCTACTCCGCTCAAAAACTAAATTTCATAACCTCTTATATCTCACGGTTTTATAGTACTTTGTAATCTAAGCTTTCTTCTAAACAGACACCTCAGTTTTCACGTACTTGCAGATACCCGATTCAGTTTGTATCTTCAGGTGACCTCAAAATAAATAAACCAAGTCCCTTAACCTTATTTACAAAGAGATAATCAGCTTTTTAAAAATTAGTCAGAAAGATGTTATACACTCTATTGAGACCAAATAAGAGAAACTTCTCAAGTATTTTGGGAAGGAGAAATACTTATTACCAACTTAAAAGTGTTTTTTAAAATCAAAATATTAAAAGCTAAATGTTATTTCTAAGTTTATCAGTGAATCAGAGGTGAATCCTCCAAACTGGACCTAATTTCCACGTGTATGTCCTTCCCAAATGAAATAAATCTTTGGATAAAAATCAGAGCAAAAAAATAGTATCCTGACCACGCAATCCCCCTCCAAAAAGGATGATGATCTCAACCATGTTGGAAGTGCTTCCCAAGTAACTAGATACCAAGAGCTTGTAAGTACACTGTACTTAGTTCCACCTCAACTGCAGAGTTCAGAGGGAAAGAAAAACATAGGGTAAAAAAATTTTAATTGCGGATGACTCTGGGAATTCTCTACGCCATAGAAACACAGACATTTGGAAGTCCATTATAAAATTATGCACAGAAAGTGAATAATTACAAATGTTTTAGATGATCAGAATATACAGGAAAATGTGGGATTCTGATCTCCAACTGAGGACTTAACAGCATTGGCCATTAAAGAGATGACTTCTGGGCAAAAATAAATTCACGTAACAAATGCATGGGAACCTGAATTTGCACTCCAAATCCCCAATCATTCTCAATTTCTCAAGGTTAGGGCAATAAATCTATCTTTTCCAAACATTAGACCTAGCAGCATAATTTTTACAACACAAATTATGGTCCATGACATATACTGATGCCACCACTGTGAAAAAATAAGTGGAGTTCACGCTGGGTGTGGAGGCTCATGTTTGTAATCCTGGCACTTTGGCAGGCTGAGGTAGGAGGATCCCTTGAGTCCAGTTCAAGGTTGCGGTATGACGACACCACTGCACGTCTCCCTGGGTGACAGAGATTCTGTCTCATTCATAAATAAATAAATAAATAGCATAAATAAGTGGGGTTTAATTTTTATGTTTTGGAAAGGACCAAAGAACATTCTGAAGCACAACCACTCCTGTGTCAACACTCTTTCACTGGATCACTAAAAAATAAATGAGTATGGACTAGGATTTGTCCTTTTATTCCCTGCTGCATTTCTATTACCTAAAACAAAGCACAAAATAAGCACACAATAAATATTTGTGAACCAATATAAGAGATAAAATGCAAGAATTCTGATCAAGCTGCATTCCACTTTCTGAAAGAAAACAGAGGATGGGTGTACTAGAGGGGGCAGGCAAAGGGTTTGACAGCATAACAAGGTGGTGTCCTAGGTGGCGGTTGCTGGCAAATGGGCCTTATTCCAAGCACTACAATGACTTTTGGTGGCTACTTGAGGCAAAAGGCAACTTCACAACCTGCTCCAAGCCATCAGCTGACACTTCCTTCACCAGGACTGCCTGACAACCAGCTGTGGAAACTTACCCAGGACTGGCATCCTCTGCTTATATCCTCATTTAGATCTGACTAGAAATGAAGTGTCTAATCTCTACTAAAATCCACATCGTGAATTTGGATCAAATTTTAGTGGGCGTGGGGGGGTATGAGAGCACAGTTTGGGCACCATTTTTAAATTACATATTTAACTTAACTAACACAGCTCTGAGGTCTTTTCACATTTAACTCAGGGAGTGTCTACATATTTTTACATAGTTATGTGGCTACGTCCTAATTAAAACATGACTTTAAAGTTCTCTTAAATACTCAAAAAATTCACTTTCATGATCAATCTTGAGGTTCTCAACAGACACGAATACATTTAAAGTTTTAAGAAAAAATCAAGACACAGCTATCTGTCGGTCTCTAGGGGAGAGGACTGGTTCTATGAACACCAAACTCTGCAGATGCGGCAGTCCTGTATAAGAAATGACATAGCATTTGCTAAACCTAAGCATACCCTCCTGTACTTTAAATCATCTCCAGATAGTTGTAACAACTATTATAATATAAATGCCACGCAAATAGTTGTTCCTCTACAGTGTTCTTTGGAAGTTTTACCGTTTTGTTAAACTTCCCCCAGTATTTTCAATCCATGGTTGGTTGAACCCACAGGTTTGGAACCCACAGATATGAAGGACCAGCTGTACGTCTAGGATCTGCTCACCATTTGTACAGAAAATGAGTAAGGTAAATAAGAAAAGGCAAAGAAACAAGATTTCTGTCATTGTCTTAAAATTTTCCAGTGAAAGTACAAGTTAGAAAATGTTTTCAATGCCCTTATCTACTTTATCTATTTTAATTTCATCTGTCTGCTTTTTTACAGTTAAGAACTCTATAATAATGTCCTCTTTTTTAAATTGCCTAATAATTTTACATGGGTATTAGAGCTTTAATTCCTTATCAGAGAAACTAGCTCTTAATTCCAGGACCTAAATATGAAATGTACAAGATGAAACTACAGCACTTATGCCAGAAAACAAGGAAGCTATTGATGACCAAAAGGATACAAGAGCCAGCTTGAAGAGGCTCCCACTGGCAAAAACGAGGCAATCTGGGGGCCAAGGAAGGAATTTGGATTTGGGGGTAAATCCCCCATGAATGTGCAGATGCCACCCTCGTGGTAATAAGTTCACCTTCCGCTAGTTCCTGTGAGAGCTGGCTGCCGCAGCCCCTGCCTCGCCTCCTCTCTTGCCATGTGAGCTGTGTACACTGTCTCCCCTGTTCTTTCTCCCTCCACTTATGCCATGAGCAGAAGCAGACCGAAGCCCTCACCACATGCTGGAGCCCTGCCTCTTGCACACACTGCAGAACCACTAGCCAAATAAACTTTTGCTTTATCAATTCTCCAGCCTTATATATTCCTTTGCATAACACAAATGAACTATGACAATTCTGGATTAATGACCCTCTTCTTCATTCTCCTTCAACCAAAGCCAGACCTACCCACATTCTGACAGCTCTGCCAACCTCCTCTAGCCCCATCCCCAATTTTCCTCATCCGTGTTTTCTCCCAATACACCTCATGCCTACATCTCAGAAAACCTAAACTGAACAGATGTTAAAGAATTAGCATTCATTTGCTCAGTATATTATAGTATTGTGATTATTTTCTTAAGTTCTTACTTGTAGAGATATACACTGAAACATCTATAGGTGAAATAATTGGACATTAGAATTTAACTTGGCGGCTCCTGTAGCTCAGTGGGTAGGACACCGGCCACATACATGGAGGCTGGTGGGTTCAAACCTGGCCTGAGCCAGCCAAAACAATGACAACTGCAACAACAACAACAATAACAACAACGACAAAAATAGCTGGGCATTGTGGCAGATGCCTATAGTCCTAGCTTCCTGGGAGGCAAGAGAATCACATAACCCCAAGAGTTTGAGGTTGCTGTGAGCTGTGAACCCACAGTATTCTATGAGGGCAACAAAATGAGACTCTGTCTCAAACACACACAAAAAGAATTTAATACACCCCAGGAAAAAAAGGAGATGACTAAAATTAAATTGACAAGATAAGATAAAATTAAATTAAATTGCAAGATACTGATAATGTATTTCTGTACTTTCATATGTATCTGACATATCCATGGTATAATGAAAAATACCTGACCAGTAATCAAACCTGCCAAAGGCATCAAAAACAAGGAAAGTCTGAAAAACTGTCACAGCCAAGAGAAGCCTAAGGACTTGTTGACTACTAAATATAACATATTCTGCATTGGACCCTGCGAACAGAAAAAGTAGATGAGGGAAAAACTGAGAAAATCAGAATCAAGTATGGACTAGACTAAGATGTTGATAGAGGAAACTTGATTGGAGCATATGACAACTCTCTGTGCTATCTTCATGATAATCACATAAATGTAAAGGTGTTCCAAAGTTTTTAAAAATTATAAAACATAACAATAAGCTTACTTAAATATCTCATCTCAGAAAAAAAAAAGCTTGAATCCAAACAGTCTCTTATCTTTCTTCACTGGGATACAACACTGTGGATTTTTCCCCAGCTGTCAATTAGCTAGAAAGTGCTATTCTCTGAGCTGACCCAGAGTCAAGTTTTTTTTTTTTTTGGCGACAGTCTATGTTGCCCCCAGTAGAGTGTCTTGGCAACACAGCTCACAGCAACCTCCAACTCCTGGGCTCAAGCGATTATCTTGCCTCAGCCTCCCAAGTAGCTGGAACTACAGGTACCCGCCATAATGCCAGGCTATTTTTTGGTTGTAAGTTGGCATTGTTGTTTGCCAGGCAGGGCTGGATGCGAACCCGCCATCCCTGGTGTACGTGGCTGGCACCCTAGCTGCTGAGCTACAGGCACCTAGCCAGAGGAAATTTTAATATTCAGATTCCTCAGGGGCCACATACACAAAACAAAAACAAGGAAGTTATAACTGATGAAATATACGTTTCTTCCAATTAAATTTTATAATTTGACAAAAATGAATAATTGTTACCAAAAACCTTCAGGCAGTAGCAGAGATAAACCTTAACACAGAACAATAAAACTTCATTCCACAGTCTCTTGGGCCTGAGCAGCCATTTGAGTTCCAGGGATCACACTGAACTAATGGGGCTATGTCAAGCTGCCAGTGTCCAAGCTGAAGCTTCTCCTGATACAATCTTTTGCAATGTAACAACGAAAAGATCGAGTTTTGTTTTGTTTTTTGAAAGTTCATGTTATTTATATCATGACCAAAAAGAAAGACTAAGATTCTGCTTAAAAATATAATTGCACAGGGCAGTGGTTTGAAAACTCTGACCTGCATCAGAATTATAAAAATGTTAAAACAGATTTCCGGGCCTCATCGCCTAAGTTTCTGATTCAGGTGTTGACTGAAGCCAAAAAAATGTATATTTCTAAGAGCTTAAGTGAAGCCACTGCTCCCAGGATAGGCAACAAACACACTTTGCCACTGGGGTAAATAACAGGACAATGAGTGTGTCATAGAAGTGAGGATGTCCTGGCAAAAAACACAAAGCTTTGTAATCAGAACACCTTAGGACGCTAGACAGAGTACTCTCCCCATCTGCGTATTACATGAGATTTAAAGAATCAAAGTATAAAAAAACTTGGCTGGCACAGATGGCCACTGAAGTACTAAGAAATGTTAACAACACTATAATAATTAGGATTAAAGTTATGTTCAAATTGTTACCTGATTACATAAGGTTAGATGAACCTAAAGTATATTGATCTAAACAATATACAAGAAACAAGATGTATATAAGCCTTCTATAATCATCAATAAGCATTTCTAAAACATCCATTTATTCATCTCATTAAATTGTTCACTAATTTCAATAATAGTTAATTTGAATATGAATGGCATATTTTTACTTTAAATTCATGATGTTGTTTGATGTCCTAAGCCACCCACACATAAAACTTTCATTCTAAGGAAAGCTAATACTTTTCCAACTTTTTTGTTTTATTTTTTCAATTTGTTTATTTTTATTGTTAAATCATAGCTGTGTACATTAGTGCAATCAAGGGGTACAATGTGCGGGTTTCATATAGAATCCAAAATATTCTCATCAAACTGTTCAACGTAGCCTTCAAGGCATTTTCTTAGTTACTGTATGTAGGCATTTGTATTCTGCATTTAGTATGTTTCACCTGCACCCATTCTAAGATGCACCGTAGATGTGGCCCCACCCATCACTCTCCCTCCACCATAACCTCCCCCCTCCCTTCACCTTCCTTGGAAATGTAGTTTCAAGGTCTCAAAGGATGATTTGGAAGGTGTGATGGCTCATCAGCT
>CAUYPK010015806.1:0-72739 GCA_963574355.1 Loris lydekkerianus | reverse complement strand
TGTTCTTGGCTGTGCAGAAGCTTTTTAGTTTGATCAGGTCCCAATAGTGTATTTTTGATACTGCTTCGATTGCCTGGGGAGTCCTCCTCATAAAATATTTACCCAGGCCGATTTCTTCAAGAGTTTTCCCTGCACTTTCTTAAAGTATTTTTATAGTTTCATGTCTGAGGTTTAAATCTTTTATCCAGTGAGAGTCTATCTTAGTTAATGGTGAAAGGTGTGGGTCTAGTTTCAATCTTCTACAGGTTGCCAACCAGTTTACCCAGCACCATTTGTTGAATAGGAAATTGTGGTACATGTATACCATGGAATACTATGCAGCCTTAAAGAAAGATGGAGACTTTGCCTCTTTCATGTTTACATGGATGGAGCTGGAACATATTCTCCTTAGCATAGTATCCCAGGAATGGAAGGAAAAGTATCCAATGTACTCAGCCCTACTATGAAGCTAAACTATAGCTTTCACATGAAGGCTATAACCCAACTATACCACAAGACTATGGGGAAAGGACCAAGGAAGTGAAAGGGAGGGGGGAGGTTTGGCTGGAGGGAGAGTAATGGGTCAGGCCACATCTATGGTGCATATTTTTATCTATAATAAAATATATATATATATATTTAACAGACAAATAAATAAATAAATAAATAAAGACAGTAACACTACAACATGCTAAGAGAAACAGAATGTGAGATTAAGGAAAAGTCCCTCTCAGAATTACACCTTAACTGGTTCCTAAACCACATGAAGGAAATGAGACAATGGATAGAGGCTATACACGAAGATAAGGGGATACATGAAGATACGAGGAAACATGACACTCTGGCAAATAACAAATAGTTTGATGTGTCTGTAGAACTAAAGTAAGGAAGGAAGTTTGGAAATAGAAGAGGCCAACCTGGGGCCAATTACAACAGTCCTTCTATGTTAAATAGTTTGAACTTACTTTTAGAAGAGCTGATAGGAAAGCATCTAAATATATATATATATTATTACTGTACATTAATATATCTAAATATATCTAAAGCATCTAAATATATGTACATTATTATTGTACATAAATTAATATATATTTTTATATATATTTAAATTGTGTATGTATATACATTTAGAAGTGGAATTTTGGGATCAACTTTACTTTTTAGTAAAGGATAGCTCGAAGCCAATGGTCTTTACGACCATCTCCAAAATCCGAGAACAAATGCTGAAATAGAAATGAGGGATGAATATAAGAAGCTAAGAAGGTAAAATTATCCATAAACAAGTAATTAGTGAGACAGGGAAATGAAACAAAGACCCAAGCACAGGAATTATTCAGCTCACCTCCTCCTCTGATTAATTCAACACATCTTTCCACCATGCCATACAACGCAATTTGTATTAAGTTATTTTGCAATATAGCTTTTGCTAGATAATTAAGCTATTGTTTTGACTATTGTTTAAGCATACCAAACACCTTCATACCTCAGGCACATTGAATTTGCTAGAGGAATGAATTTTCCCAAAATCATTATAAAATTAACCCAATAACATAATTCGGATTTCCACTGTTACCATATCAGATAGAAATTTCTGGATTATTTTATCTAAAATAAATTCTCTTACCTACTCACTCTCTTTCTCTATAATGTATGTATTTTACTCTTTACTGCTTTGCTAACACCAAAAATTAAATCATATAATTATTTGTTAGCTTATTTAGTGGCTTTCTCCCTACCAGAGAGTCAGGAGCTTTTCGTCCTTTGGAACTATCTTAACTGTATTGCCAGCACTGAGAATAAAACCCATCACAAGTCATGGGCACTCCATACATAATTAATAAAAGAATGAAGTATTTACATTCTCCATGTCCTTATAATCAGTACCAAACTCCTTAACATTCCATAATTTTTGAATCAGATTTGCCATTGGAAGAAATATAGATAATCTGTCTTATTTTTAAGATAGGAAAATTATGTCCTAGAAAAGGTCCATTGTTTCTCCAAAGTCTAAAAGCTTATAAATGGTAAAATCCATGATTTGTGATTTATACTATAGGTTTCTTCCCCTTTTGTCATTTTTTTCTCTCCACTGGGGTTAGAAACCACACCTTCTATTTTGCCTGTCTTTTCCTCCTCCCCAGGACATATCACCATAGTAGGTGTACTAAATGCTTACTTCTTAATGAACAAATGAATATATTCACTATCTCTTAATGTCAATAATGCAATTAACTCACCAATCTCAATTCCACTTGAAATTCTGACCCTTTTCTATCCTAACAATTTGTCTACTATTTCAATTACAAGAACAGAATTGCCTTTTCTTAAACACAAATTATTCTAGAATCACCTCTACTAACTTGAGTGGCTTTGGAGTTCATCTAGGAAGTATTACTGGTAGAAAAGTCAGGTTGTAGTTCTTCCTCAGTAGAAAGAACTTTAGAGTGTAATTGATTCAAACTCTTCAAGAATAAAAGTGGTAAAAGATAATTTACCTATGAAGCTCCAGTGTTATGAAAGGATACTAGAATAAAAAGACTTTTATAGATATTATTTGACCTCTCAACAAATAGTTGCATTTAACTTCCTAGCTATTAAATATTCAGAGCTATTTTTTTCACACCAGAGTTAACCTGTCTCTTAATTTTAGCTTAAGATATCACCCCAGAGTTTAACATACTGCACCCCAAAATACACAAAAAAGGTATTGCGATTATCATAATCAATGAAATGATAGTGGACAGAGTGCTAGATAAAAATATGTAAAGATATTTGAGCCAGGTTTTAAAAGCTGTTAGAAGTAATATTACTTCATAGGTTTACCATTTATACAGCATCAATCCCACTATGAACGCCTCCTAAATTATTTAGATGCATGACCTCTGTGTGTCTAGATCTACTGGTTCATAATAATCTTTTAATTAAGTTGTGTTTTGAAAAAAAATACTATGTAGCAAACAACGCAAGTCTGAACTGAGGACCCTTAAACTAGGGTCTTCAAAGTACCTTATGTCAGTTTGAATTGCTCAGCAACTGTTTGCTCCCCTGCTTCCACCGTGAAAGCAGTGTACTTCTATAGCCCATTAATGCAGACCTGGGACACAGGTCTTGCTTCAGCCAATAAAATGTTAGTGGACAGAGTGTAAACAGAGCCTAGAAATGTACTCTCCTGGTTTGACTAGCCTTCTGAAATTCCAGAAGAGAACACCAGGATGGTGAAAAGAGCTTCCCCTAGGTAGCTTTTGACACTCTAGCCTGGTCTCTAGAGTAAAACAAACAGAGCAGAGCTGAATTCTGCTCCCAACCCAAAGCACAACTTTCCCAGATGACTTGCACATTATGAGTAATGAAAATAAATAGTTGTTTTGTCAGCTGAGATACTGTGGTTGTTTTTATAGATCACATCCTTTATCTCCTGCTGACATCTAAAACCATTCAAATGACGCTAATCATGCCCTGATTGGTGAGAAGAATCCAAGAATAAAGTCTAATAGTCATTTAGTTTCTGCCTTGGTCACTTAGAAATACTGTAAACTTAAGCAACCCACTTTACTTTGCATATTTTAGTTCCTTATCTATTAAATGAGGTTTATATTATAATTTTTCCCTCACTGTTACAATGCATGTCAAATAAGATAAACTGTACAAATAAACTAGCACACTTCTTGCTCAAAATAGTGCTGTGTAATTGGAAAGTTTATCTGTATCCAAATCATGGATTTCACACCAACTGGCTGGGAGTAGAAGACTTTGAAGTGTACAATTTTTTTCACCATCCATATGCATTCCTCCATTCTATCTCTTCCTCATTAAATAGTCCTGCATACCAGTGAGAACATATTTCATATAGTTCATATGAAGGTGATTCCTCTCTAGTGAAATTTCACAGGTGAGTTTATAAATAAGGCCTATCAAATCAAAGCACTACATTACTTGTACACGGTAGTGGCTCATGGATGGGCACACGGCCAAAGCCTGGCCAATTAGAGTCCTTCTCAAGACCTCTCTGAAGCATCAGAGAATAAGGTCTTCTGTCTTTTCTCCTAACTGCATGCTTAAAGTGCCATATAATCTTAAGAGCTAAACTGGACACAATTGATAATATATTAAAGTGTCTACTTTAAAATGAATCCAATACAGAGAAAATCAGAGAAAGATGTAGATAAAAAATAAAGTCTGATTACATTATCTAAGCCTCTGAACCCATCTTGGACTGCAGACAGGTCCACAAAATAGACATTTCAGCAGTGTGAGGCAATGCACTTCAACCTGCTTAGGCCAATTTGAGAAAGTATGATCTTGGAAAATCTGCTTTATTTCTTTGAATTAATGTTTCCTCATATGAGAAATAAAAATGAAACTCATATTGCCTCATAGTATCGAGATTTGCTGCCACTGTAGAAATTAAGATATATTTCACCTATAATATGTAGCCCTAAAAATTATCCATTACCATTATTACCATCTTCATCACCATCATCATAGTCATGATTACATCCTCCTAACTTGCACCTGCCTCGAAAAATGTCACAGACTGATAAGCCAATAAGAACACACTTCTTCACTTCACTTCACTCTATTGGATAGAGTGTGGATAGATGGGAGGGTCTACATTAATGTTTTAAGGAGGGAGAAGTGGATCATGGAGAAAGAGGAGAAAGGAGCAAAGTGGAACATGTCAAAGATCTTGAGAACAAGAATTCAGAAGCATAGTTAAAAACAAAAGGAATGAAGCCTTTGGAGGCTGGACAACTTCAGGAAGGGCTAACAAGATGAGAGCAAGGGGAGCATCTGAAAGTAAAACAACCCACAATTCCTGAGATAATGGACTTAACACACAGTGAGTGAGCAACAGAAGAACCTATTTATTGGAGAAGGGTAAAAAAAGAAATACAAAGGAAGCTTGCTTATGTCTGTTTTGGTATTTTTTTTCTCATGCTCTCAGCCTGTGAAAGATTAAAAAGTCACCCAGAGACTGTCAGCAGCAGGCTTACAGACCTGCAAAGCCCTGCCAGCCATCCCTGAATGACAGAAGCCACTGTTCCTGCAGCCATTAAGGCAGCAATAATCACTTGTCATCCCTTGCATCAGAAGAAATTGGTAGCCCCTTCTGAGTAATCTTTCTTGCAGATTCTTTAGTAAGTGCTTCTTTCCAGAAGACTCACAGACCTATTGGCAGACAAGGTCTTTCTGCACACATTCCTCCATTGGGAGACTTCCATTTTGTGGTTTGTCAAAACCTCTCACTTCCTCGACCACCCACCCACCCCCCACCCCACCTTTGAGTACAACAGCCCACCCAGCATATTCCCCTCAGGAGGTCCTTGTCCTCAGACAAACACTTTCTTCCTAACCACATCCACCCTTTCTCAGCCACAGTATGCCTACAAGTCAAGAACAGCAGAGTTAAAAGCCTTCCACTGGCCTTCTCTCCCTAATCATGTAACTTTTACCTTTGCTGCACTTTTTACTCCTTCCCTCTAATCTCAGAGGAAATGTTCCAGGTATTTCCGTTCATTTCCAAGGAAAATTCTTTTCCTATAACACTGGTATCAACTCCTCTCATCTCTCCGATGGTTATTTTCATTCTCTTGTTTTCTCATTTGGCTCCTCTTTCCTCTTTGTTCTCTGATTGCAGCCTATTCCTGTCCTAACAGCTCATCAAACCCACCTACTACTCGATTTTTTGAAAACTGAATTATATTACCTAATTAAAGCTGCATAATGCAAGATGTTAATAATAGGGAAAATTGGGGAGAAGATATATTGGAATTATTTATACTTTCTGCTCAAGTTTTCTGTAAACCTAAAATATCTAAAGAACCCCACATAACTATAAAAAACTTATGAAAAGATAATGTCATCATGCATAACATGATATATTCCTGATAAAGGTAAGTTAACATTAAAGTCAACTGAGATTCCGAGGTATAGGAAAAAATTATACTTGAAAGTAACCGCTGATTTCCTGAACACCGACTCTAATGAGTGCTTATTCATCTTCTTCCTTTATTTCTATTCTTTTGGACCCTACTAACCTATTTTCCAACTACCTGGAATATAGCAGCTGGATCTCTCTATCACAATATTGTCTTTATAATAAAACTAATAGTAAAATATTCAGGTAGCAGATAAGAAAACAGTGGTTCAAGTAAATCGTAGCACTAATAAGTTGTAGTAAATTAGTGGATCAGTATAAAAACTTTGTCCCAATTCATTACTCTTTCCCTTCCAACAAATGGACACCCTTAATCCTGAAATTCACCCCCCTTCCTGACTTGTCTATATCTATTAAAGCCGCTGCCATTTCCCTACTCACCCAACGGCAAAATCTCAAGCATCTTAATTCATATATGGATCCAAAGGTTCCTTCCTATAACCACAGATCCCAAGAGGCTGGAGTTCACTGCTACTCTAGACTAACTTCTTTCTTTTCTCAGAGACAAAAGCTGAATCTTAAGGGAAAGGAAGCGATAGACAGAGTGTTCATTATGTTATAGTTTGTAACTATGGGTTTTGGAACTAGAACTCTAGTCTCTTAATCTGTCCTAACCTCATCAAACTGTGACTCAGAAGGAGATGAAAATATTGAGTATATTGTGGGTGCAACCTCCTAGAGAATGTGAATCAGTTTTTTAGTGAACTCACTGTCTTAGAAATTGTTTTTTTATAATCATTTGGCTTCCGTCATTTACAGTAATGGGCATCTTCGCACTTCCTACCTCCCAAGTTAATAATGATCTAGTTTTTCCAGGGCTCCGCTACACTTCCCACATTTGGGTGTATCAACCTTCAGTCAATTTGTGGATATTGGCATGACCACTCATTTCTTCGAAATAATCTCCCAAATGTCATCCATTCCATGGGTGTTATGATCCCAAAATATATGTGAATCTGTTATCTGAAGTAATCAGTGTGGCTTATGCCTGGACAAAGCTAATTCCTCATGAAAAACGGGACAATGTAGAGAAGTCACAAGGGGCATCCCTAGAATAATAAGATCAATGGAGAAAATTCAGTTAATTTTATACTCACCTTTAAATGACTAGTGTATACTCTAGTTTCCATAAAAACTATAACTTGAATATTTATTCATACACTTTCAAAAGTTGGAAGGCTCTTATAAATTTTATGCAATTCTCTTGTTCTATAAATAAGAACATAGAACTTCTTAGACAAGCATTTCACAAGGCCAAACCACTGCATAGAAGAAGCAATAGGCACCCTAGCTTATGACAGTCTGGCTTGATTTTATGAAATTATGTGTTTATAAGATTAAAAAGTGCAACAGAATAGCTACACACAGAAACTCATATATATGTATGTACATATACATGTACGCCACAGGACAGTTTTAAATTACTTAGACACTTTCTAGGGTGACTTTTTCCCTCTTTGTTTTGCCTACCCACATAGCTGAACCATTCAGTCCATACGATGTCACTCCTCTCTCATTCCGCAGGTTGAAACATTCTCAATTTAGTATCATCTAAGAGCATAATTAAAGTGCCTTTTTTTCTTTTTTTATGTAATATAAAATGATGAAAGTGAGAAAGTTGAAAACTCCTAAATACAGTTGGTTTTCTCTTCAAAATTCTTCTTAAAGTACCACAAAGAACATAGTTATAGTGTCCTGCATCATTCTGACATTTTTTTGAAATTGTCAAAAATATAAATCCAAGGCAAGGCAGTGTCCTGCAAAATAGAAACTTTATTTGGCAAAGACGAAAGGTGAAATGTGGAAGATGCACTGCCAAAGCACACAGAGGAAGACATAGTCAAATTCACATATGAAGTCTCAGACATAGAGACATCAACCTTACTTCCAAGTTCTTAAAACCCATGGGAGGTGAGAGAGGGAGGGTGGCAAATGGACTTGGTCAAAATGCTAATGTAGGGGGAAAAATAATGTTCTTAATATAAAAATCACATCAAGTTTGAAAAGAGTGAAGAGCTGTTGCTTATTTTTTGCACTGAGTTTGTGTTTTCCTTTTCCACTCCAAGTCGACTTTTCAGATATTTCATTGTTCCTTTCCTTCCTCTCACTGAACTGATTTAGTGTTCAATTGTGATCATTCTATTCTGTAAACCTCTTGACTACTTTTAACAATTAAAAAGTTAGGTAGATAAACTCTGGCTACATCTTCTCATAACTCTTCTCTTAATGAGATTAAAGTATAATGGACTATGGAGATTATGGCACTGATGTTCACTTCCATAATGAGCAAGAATATCACAGGAAATCAGCCTAAACCAGGTCACCCTCAGAAGAAAACATGACCCATTCTAGTGAAATTTAAATGGGATGACATAGAGTATTCATAGGAGCATTCCCATGATGGGTGAGAATATCGGTAGAGAGAAAGCTAAAACAACACAATCACTCCAGACTGTTTGGTAATTCCTAAGATAATTTTATATATCAGGGAAGACAATTCTAATAAAGGAGTAATTTCTCAAAGTAGAAATTACCTATTTCCTTTTGGACAAGATTAATACTATAGTGAATATATGAGGTGAAAGCAATGTTGATTAGTAGGATGTAAGCACTTCAATTTGTACAAATAATAAACACATCAAATCCCAAAATGGCATAAACGTATTTATGATCTATGTAAAAATGACTTAATAAAAAAAAAAAAAAGATTCTTATAAGATTCTCAGATGACAATTGCCTAATTGTATGGAGGTCCATAGGTATATATGCATATATGCATTCCTCTGACAGTTCATGATTTTTGAGGAGAATGATTTCCACCCAGGACTTTTAAGAAGGCTCATTCAGTAATGTTTGGATAATGGTGGTAATCCTATGACAGGTAAGTTTCTCAATGGAATGCAATTCAAGTTTAAATGCCATCCAGGCAATCAATGTTTTCTTTAAAAACAAGATCTTAAAGATAATTGTGAGGCAAAATCCCCTGGTAAACAAAGATCAGCTCCTTTATTTTTTATCAATTTTAAATACACATAACAGAATGTTAATAAAATCCTGAAGAGATAAGTACATTAGTCCTCACTTATGCCTGGGGGCTATCTTGCAGGACCACCAGCAGATGCCTGAAACCATTGATAGTACCAACTCTTATGTATACTATGTCTGCTCCAACCCACACATACCTATGATAAAGTTTAATTTATAAATTAGACACACAGTAAGTGGTTAACAACAATAACAATTACAAAAATAATAATTATCATTAGATTCAGTAATAAAAGTTATATGAATGTTTTCTGTTTCTCTTCCTCTCAAAATATTATACTGCACTGTACTCATCTATTTGTGGTCTATGGTTAACCACAGGTAACTGAAACTACCAGACAGTGAAACCAAAGATAATACTTTTTTGGGTTTTTTTTTTTTTTTTTTGGTACTTTTTGGTATATAAGTGTATCCACAGAACCTAATTCTTCAATCCCATTTGGGAATGTCTATCATCTGCTCTATTCTCTTTAGTTTTATGTTGAGAGTTATGGAACAGCAGGTGGCTCATAAGTATTCCTAAGATAGGTTAACAATTTGAGAAGTGATAATGTAAGTCATGAAGTCCTATGCCTAACCTCCTTTTTTAAAGAGGGATATTTCAACACTAGATCAGGACCTTAGAGGCAACCAATCTACAACATAAGATCTACCCAGGAGTTTGTTTTGACCCACTCCCTTAATCAAATCTTTAATAGAAAGCTTTGTTCATAGCTGGTGCTACTTGGCACTTCTGGGAAGCTCCAGGTTGTCAAAGGAAATCAAGTGAGAAGTGTCATGTCTTAAGTTCTAAAACACTTCACTCTTCGTGAGTTTAAAGTAGATGGATTTATGGATGTGAACGTGTTAATATGCTGCTCAATATTAGTTCATATTTATAGTTATTTAAGAAGTGAGTTTTGATGGTAGGAACAATAGGAACAATGAGAAATAAATAGTCATTAATTGATTTCTCCATAACTTTTAAAAAGCAGATTTTGATTAATAGTTAACATATAAATAAATATATACATGTTTACATTTATTTATCTACTTACATTTGACTTTGTTTGACTTTGGCATTTTACTTACTCTTTGAGTGACCTAGAACACATTCTGGGAAGGGCAAAACAATTAGTATTTATGTCATTTCAGAAATGAAGTTAAGGGCCAAATACCATGACTATATTCAATAATTACTTTTGGTTATTGCTTTCTTTATTTGATATTTTTGTGAAGTAGCCCCCTCACAAAAAAAAAATCAAGATTTAATATTAATATCTTTGACTCTCAGTCTAATCACTCCTCAATTCTATAACAAGTGTTTGCCTCATTTTATCTTCTTGCTAGGACTTAAATCTTGATCTAAAACTTAGAATTTCTTGAATTAGTATTTGACTTACCTAATCCACAAAAATAAACATTTTTACTGGGCCAATTTAGTAAGTTTGGTTTAAAACCATTACATTTCTCACCATAATGTGTTAAACTAATCATAATATAAATAGGGTAGAATGGGTGAATCTTCATTCACTGTAGTGAAATATTCTCAGAGATATAGGAAATAATTTATGCTATTCATATTATGACTCATATAAGTTTGAGAAATTTTTCACTGATGAAATTTCCCCTTGCCTCAGAATACAGCAAACTCAAAACCAGTAAAATAATGTTACTTTAGATTCATAGCATTGACAGAGCTGAGTCCAAAAAATTTTTCATCAATAAAACACATCACAACCCTTGTTGTAAAGAAAAATCTCCTGAGGTAGAAGTGTCTGAAAAACAATAAATTGAAGGGTATAAACACATTTGTAAGAAGAATCTTATATATTTGGTTTTAAACTTCATAGCAGAAAAATAAAAAAGAACGAAACATGGCCAATTACAAAATTTAGAAGTTAAAAACTTGTATATTCTTCAGATTAAACACTAGCTGTTGCTTACTTGTTCCCTCTTATTAATTTTTCTTGGTTTTCCTTGGAGTCTCATATGTACAAGTCACCTCATGGCCTATGTTTTTATTAATATTCCTATAAAAAGGGAACAAGAGGGTGGCGCCTGTGGCTCAAAGTAATAGGGCACCATCCCCATATACAAGAGGTGGCAGGTTCAAACCCAGCCCTGACCCAAAAAAAAAAAAAAAAAAAAAAAAAAAGGAATAAGGGTTATATGACTATTTTTCTGGTTTTAGCTATTAATGTAAGTTGAGGCAAATGTTAAACACCATCCATTACAAAAATTAGTCTAATTTCTCAACTCTTCCATGTCTAGAATAAAATGTCTACAATCAATAAATGAGAAATAAATGGACATTATATTGTTTAGGCAAATGTCCATTAACATTAATTCTTACAAATGAGTCTTGAATAACTTTAAGACAGAGGAAAGACCATGAGTACCATAGAGTACACACACACCAAAAAAAAAAAAAAAAAAAAAAAAAAAAAAAAGTGTAATAGAGGAGGGAGGTAAAAGATGAATAAAAGGTATCTTCCTATCAAACACCTCTCTAAATTGTTCACATTCTAACTGAACTATAGTTACTCAATTTATGATATTAAAGAATTTCAAGTGGACTAGAACCGAATGATCTATAGTTATAATAATAAACTGGACCTACATTTTAGCTTCTCGACTTCACAACTGGTGCGAGAGATAGATACATATGTCAGTGAATATAATACATGGTAATATGTTTCATTACAGATAAGAGAAAGATATTTTTAATTGAAGAATCCCTTTCCTCCAAGACCATGACTCTGCCTTATGATGCAGTAAAAGGAGGACAGTCAACTCATGCAAATACTGGGCACAGTGCCTACCTGAAAAACAGTACTCAATAAACGCTACCTAGCAAAAT
The DNA here is from genome assembly GCA_963574355.1 of Loris lydekkerianus. NCBI lineage: Eukaryota > Metazoa > Chordata > Mammalia > Primates > Lorisidae > Loris > Loris lydekkerianus. The sequence continues at coordinate 60,935 of CAUYPK010015806.1, read as the reverse complement.
TTGTGGTTAATAGTAGCTACAGCAGATATGATGTACTTTTATTTAAACTTTACTAACTTTCTTGACATTATGGTAAGCACTTTACATGTATTAATGTAATTCTTGTATACATTCTTTGAGGTAGGTATTTTATAGATAAAAAAATGTGCACAATGTACAAAGATACAAAGGTTATGTATGAATTCAAATCTAGACACTCAAAGTCCAGAATCTGCAATCTGAAATATTACGCTGTACTACTAGAAGCAGCAAGGCCAAATTTCAAAGAAAATTAGAGGATTTTTGTGTCAAATAAGCATTCTTTTTTTAACTTGATTTTTATTAAAACATAATTGTATACATTTATGGGGTACAATGTGATAATTTGAAACATGGAATGTTTAAATCAAATTAATTAACATAACCATCACCTCACTTATTTTTATATTAAAACATTTATAATATACTCTTATTTGTTTTGTATTTGAAATTTGTTTTGCTTTACATTATGTAAATGTACATTACATACCTTGTGTACATTAGGTGAGATCCCTCCTAATCTGATCTGAAAAATGATGTAAGGCTTTATCAACTTATATATTTACATGCTGTTATTATATGTTATTATATGACCCTTTTCTCTAGCATATAGACTTGAAGACTTCTCACCACTAACTCAGCTAGAAAGCTTAATTCCTAGCTTAGGAGTCTGCATTGTACCAAGTTCTACATATTATTTCTATGCATAGAACAATTCAAGAACCACTGATACGAAGAGCTGTGCTAAAGGGGAATGCAAAGAAGGCTTATAAGAAATTGTGCTTGTTAGTTTAGGTCCTTGAAGAAGCATACAGCTAGGAAGGATTAAATGAGTGAAAGTTTTACTAAGAGAAAATCTTGTGATATACTAAGCAGAGAGAGCCAAATGAGAATGCTGAACTTCACATGAGGCTGATGTTCTTCCTACACAGTCAAGACCAAGAAAACCACCCATTTACTTTTGTGTTCCAGAAAATGGCTTACCATGTATAGAGACATACCCTTCCACCTTGACTTAGACAAGACTGGTGTATGGACCCCTTGTTTATACAGAACAAAGCCAGATGCAAACCACAAGTTACCATTCTTTGTTTCATAAACCATTAGCTGTTTGCCATCCTGCCCAATTGGATAAAATGCTCTACAACTCAACTAAACTTCAGTAAGACTTCACTTCCTCTGAGATCCTGAACTTTAGTCCATTCTTGAACAATGAAGTGTAGAACAACCCCTTCATAATAGCTCCTCCAAGAATCACCTGTTTTTAGGGGAAATATTACTCACTAATTCTCTTATCCTTGATCAATTTTTTGCTTCTGCCAGCTACTTCCCCCACTTTCTCACATTTGCTCCTTTCCAGGCTTATTTACTCCTTTCTGTAGAAGTAAAACCTTTTTTCTGCCTGACTTTGCAGCTGCATGGCCAGAGAACTCTTCCTATGTGAAATAGTTCCCTTTCTCTTTATTTTAACAGTCTTTTTGAATAAAGTACAGTAGCACCTCTATAGTTGACCACCTCCCTACATTGATCAGCTCTTTAAGTTGACCTAATTTTCATAGACTACACATGCACCACATGTACATATCAGTACAGGAGGCCTGGTTCTGTATGTTGGGTACTTCCATGTGTTGACCAGTTTGTTACAGTCACTTACGTAGTCAACTTACAGAGGTTCTACTCTATCTCCTTATCGTGAGTCTGAATTTATATCTTATTTGACATAATTAAGACTGGGACAGCTAGCTATAATTATGGGATGGAAATCTGCCCAAAATGAAAGAGAAGGGAAGAAGGAGTTGAACTTACCTAGCTTTCCTTCCCTTCAGCCCAAGAAAGGTTTGGTAAGGCTGTCAAGCCAAAGTTTGCCATCAGAGGAAGCCATGTCTCCCAGGAACAAGGCTGCTTTAGTATCCATGCTGTACTAAACTCTTGGAACACTAAACACTGATGGATTTCTGAGTGGGGCCCTTGGTCAATTATACTCCCTGAATCTACCAAATGCATGCACATGGCTGCTAAAAGGTGTTTCCCACGTAAATCCCTAGCCATTCAGGACTCCCCCACCCATAATCTCCAATGCAATAACAGCAATGAGCTATTGCTAGAAATGGGTGTGCAGTGAAATGTTTCCAGCTGGAGAAAAGAGAGAGTCCCTTAGGTGTGAGTACTTGCTTACACAAATCTGTGAATACACCTGTGAGAATGTCAGATAGCAACAAATTTTGTGTTTCTAAAGAAGAAATATTAGACAGATGCTTTTAGTAAGTTTAATATATTTCCTGAGGCACAGAATACTAATAGAGAAAGAGATGTTTCTTTGAACCTCCTATGTGCTCACTCTAAGGAAAGTAGACATGAGGAAACAGGACAGGTGGTGACATGCAGGGATCCAGCTTCTGTAAACTTGGGAAAGCTCATGTTGCCTCATTGGGTATCTTTAGCTGAAAAATAGTACATATTTAAGTTATACCTCAAAGACATGTTGAAAAACAGCACGACATGCCTATGAAATATTTAAGTTTTCTCAGGGAAATTGCAGAGCCTAGATGCCATTTTTAAGTCAGCTTTAGTTTTTGCAGAGCTGAAGGAAAGATAATGTCTTACATAGTTTTGAGGCCCTGCTTCACAGGTGGTAGATATTATAGGTTCTTTTTGAGGTATTCTATGAAGTTGAAGCTTTAAATATAACCTCCAGAAAGGAAAGAATTATAGAAGAAAAAGAGAAGGGGAGAGGATGCAAAAGAAGGAAGACAATCCGATTTGTTAACTTCCTACTCTGGTGTCTGGAACTCTGCTAAGTACAGACTCCATCATACATAATGACTGTTCAGTTAAAGAATGAGCCTTAGCTTGAAAAATCGTACTGCTTTTTGGAAATTGACTGTCTTTGTTGTCAGTGTGATGATCTGTCCCCCCCCCCCAACCACATTAAACAAATGTAATATAGAAAATTATATTTCAACATTGTATTTTCAGGCAATGGCATACCGGTTTACATGACACCAAACTTTTTTAGTTAGAGAATAACATAAATAATAAATAGAATCGAGTTACAGTTTGAATGAACTTAAATGGTTTTGTTTTACATATAGATGCCAAGTGAGATGACAGGTGGTATTGCCCACGACTCTTCAGTCTGCTTTACGTGTATGCTGTTCCCATGTGTTTCAGAGTATTACTGTTGTAGCTTTTATTTTAGCATAAGAAGATTTCTCTGTGCTATAAATTTACTTACCATGGCTTAAGACAAAGGTAACTATAAGCCCCAAAAGGTTGAAAATGTGTGGAAGAAAATAGTCTAAATATAATACATTGCTAAAGAACAATTCTTTGTACCCTTATTCACATTATCCGTCTTTTCCTTATTCCTTCAGAGAATAAGTAAAACTTCGCTATGTCAAATTTTACATATAAACTGTATTAATTTATCTTCAAATAGATGTTTATTCCTCATATGGAATGTTTTCATTATGCAATTGTTATATATATTGTCTGTCTTTGAAACTTGTCTTCCTTTGATTGGGATAAAAAGCATCATGATTTTTCAATCAAAATTAATAGAGCGATGATTATATTTAATAGCTTTTAGTTAGAAGCAGGATTATCATGAATGAATTAAGGTCATTAAGAAAACGACCTTTCAGGAAAATACTTTCATTTAAATATCATAGAAACCCTATGGGTATGTATTATATTATCATCATTATCATCATCAGTATTATCATCACCACTATAATTGCTTTAACTTTACAGATTTTCTCATAAGAAAACTGAAGTATAAATTAGTTCTAGGACTAGCCTAAGATCACACAGTTAATAAATGGCAGAGCCTTGATTCTATCCCCAAACTATCTGACTTCAAGACCAAAACTGACAGCATTAACATTACTATGATTAACACTTAATAGTAAACCTCAAGTCCTCAAGTTTCTTTTATTTAACTTTTTCTTATATTCACAATAAAAATTTTCCTTACCTTTTATTATCTCAGAATATTATGAGATACAAATGGGGTACAAATGTTTTTTGTTACATGGATTGCTTTTGTACTTCTTGAGTCAAAGTTATAAATATTCCCCACCCCCATATTGTACTTTGTACCCATTAATCCACTCCTCTGCTTAATTTATGCTGTGTTTGTCTTCCATCTGTGCACAAAAGTGTGGATCAGTTACTTCCATTTCAATAGTGGGTGCATGTACTATTTGTTTTTCTACTCTTGTAATACTTCATTTGGAAAAATGGTCTCCATCTAGACCATTGTTAAAAGTATCGATTCTTTTTGTAATGCCTAAGTAATACTCCATAGTGTGTGTATGTATGTGTGTGTGTGTTTTATTAATCCACTTATTTATTGATGGGTACTTGGGGGTGATTCTACATCTTGGCAATTGTGAATAGTGCTACAATAAACATTCTAGTACAAATGTCTTTTTGATAAAATGACATTTTTTCCTTCAGGTAAATACCTAGTAGTGGGATTGCTGAATCAAATGGTAGGTCTAGTTTCAGTTCTTCACTCTATTGTCCATAGAGGTTGTAACAGTGCCACCAACACTGTACACATGTTCCTTTCTCCACACATCCATTCCAGCATATATTACGTTGAGACATTTCGATAAAAGCAATTCTCCCAGGGGTTAGGTGATATCTCATTGTGGTTTTCATTTGTGTTTGTCTGATGATTAGTGATGTTGAGCACTTTTTCATATGTTTATTGGACAGTAGTCTATCCTCTTTTGAAAAGCTTCTGTTCACGTCTTTTGCCCAGTTTTTGATATTTTCTTGCTGATTTGCTTGACTTCTTTATAGATTCTGGTTATTGGCTCTTTATTAGATGTACAGAATGTGAATATTTTCACCCATTCTGTACGTTCTATCCCCTCTTTTGATTATTTCCTTGGCTGCACAAAAGTTTTTTAATTTAACCAAGCCCAGTTAATTTTTGTGGTTTCTGTGATTGATCTTGGGGTCTTCTTCATAAATTCTTTGCTTAGGCTGATATCTGCAAGAGCATCTTCAACATTTTCTTCTAGAATTCTTATGGTTTCATGTCTTAGATTTAAGTCTATTATCCATCTTGATTTAATTTTGGTGAGAGGTGAGAGATACAGATCCTGTTTTAATCTTCTACATGTGGCTATCTAATTTTTTCTATACCATTTATTGAATAGGGATTCGTTTCCCCAGTGTATATTGCTGTCTACTTTGTCAAAGATCTGTGAATTGTTTTATATATGGGTTCTCTTTTCTGGTTCTCTTCTCTCTCTCTCTCTCTCTCTCTCTCTCTATATATATATATATATATATTTTTTTTTTTTTTTTTTTTTTTTTTTTTTTTGTATTATTTATTTTATTAAACAAACATCTGCACTATCTTTATATTTTTATATTTTTATTTTTTTTTTTTTTTTTTTTTTTTTTTTTTTTTTTTTGCCAGTATTATGCTATTTGGATTACTATGGCTTTGCAGTATAGTTTAAAGTCTGATAAAGTGAATCCTCCAGATTTCTTCCATATGCTTAAGGTTCCTTTAGCTACTTAGCCTTTTTTTCTGTTTCTTAACAAAGTGTAGAATTATAGATGGAACATATCCTAAAAGGCATATATGACAAACCCACAGACAATATCATACTGAAGTGGTGAAAGACAAAAGCATTCCAAGTTAGAACTGAAACAAGACAAGGATGTCTAATTCCACCACTTCTACTCAGCATAGTGCTGGAAGCCTGGGCCAGAGTTATCAGACAAAAGAAAGAAATTACATGTATCCAAATGGAGAAAGAAGAGGTCAAATTATTGCTCTTTGCTAATGATATGACCTTATATCTAGAAAATCCTCAGATATTTCACCAAGAGACTTACAGAACTGATAAATAAATTCAACAAAGCCTCAGGTTACATCGGTGTACATGAACCAAGTAGCATTTCTATACACCAACAACAGTGAAGTTGAAATTCAAATCAACAACTCAATAGCTTTCACAATAACTACAAAGAAAATAAAATACCTAGGAATGTATTTAACCTAAGGGGTGAAAGATCTCTATAAAGAAAACTATAAGTCACAGAGGAAGGAAATTGCAGATAATGCAAACAAATGGAAAAATATACTATGCTTATGGATCAGCAGAATCAACATTGTCTAAATGTCTATACGCCTCAAAATGATTTACAGATTCAGCGTAATCCCCATAAAATATCATTGTCATTTTTTCAAAGATAAAAACCTCTAGTTTCTAACTCTCTCAGAAAAAGTTAAATGGTATGACTTATACCTTAATATAGTCACAACAGTTAATGCAAAAATTAAGAAATAAAACTTTGGGTAGCTCTATCTGTTTTGTGAAGGAAGCAAAAAGGACATTGAACAGTAACAATGCAAACCTATTCCTACCTTTAATCAAATAACTTTTTGTGTGTGTTTCATATATTGGGATTTTTTGCATACTTTATCTTGGGTAAAAAAAAAAAAAAATAGAAAAATCACTGTTCTAAATGAACTCTGAGAGCCACATCTCAGTTATGAGTTGAAAGTCTGTACGTCTCTAGTTCTATGTTGACTGTGGAGCAGTAATTTTTAACCTTGGCATATACACACTGGTAACTACCAATCAACTATGAGGTGTTATATTAGAAATAATGAAAGCATCATCTGTGTGTTTCATTTATTATTTACTTAAGCGTTTTCCATTTATTATGCCAACTGTCATTTACTTGAATTCTCTTTTGTTTTTAGTAGCAGAAAAACAAATATGAGCAACAGCTCTTAACTTTATATAGGTAATGAGCCTTTAACACTGAATTAGAGCTATGGATTTTTTTCACCAACTACTTTTCTTCATAAACGATTTGTATGTTTAAGTGCATACACACAGAGACAAATGCAACTAACTGGTCAGGAATATTCCTGTACTTGTGAATGTCATCAGTGACTACCAGTGGAATATAAATTTATTTTTGTCTGTGTACTCAATGTTGGAGGTAGAAGGGACTCTTTCTACATGTATAAATTGCTGGGATGGCATGACTTTACTACCTTGCAAGAATTAATTCATTATACTCATTTAGTTTACATTTACAGGTTGCAAAATGAAATCTATTCAGAAGCTTCTGATTTTACCTAAAAATTTGAATAGCTGAAATTTCAGACCCCACCATCTACACAAAACTATACGGGATTACTCCCAGGACAGGTAACTAGAGATATAGAGCAAATTTTTTTCTCAGTCCACTGTTACTAGCACACACCACTTCGTTCGCATCTTTCCTAAATCTCTAGAAGAAAACTGGGTGGTAACCCTTTGTGTTGTTATTTCTTCAAGTTTGGTGTGAACGCACTATTCCACTGATAAATATACCAAAAAAAGAAAACCTATCATAGCAAAAATACATCTATTAAGGAATTCCTACTATAAACAAAGCACTGAGGTAGGTTTGAGGGAATTGGCTAGGCACAAGAAAGAGAATATGTAGTTATTGTACGTTGTTGTATGTATCCAAGGGGAAAGAATAAATATTGACATTAAACATGCTAACAATATGACAGTATTTGGTGTCATCAAAATCCAAAAGCTGGCTGGGTGCAGTGGCTCATGCCTGTAATCTCAGCACTCAGGGAGACTGAGGTCGGTGTATCGCTTAAACTCAGGAGTTCTAGACCAGACTGAGAAAGAGCGAGACTCAGTTTCTAAAAACAGCCAGGTATTCTGGCAGGCTTCTGAAGTCCCAGATACTCAAGGGGCTGAGGCAAGAGAATCACTTGAGCCTAAGGGTTGGAGGTTGCTGTGAGGTATAATGCCACAGCACTCTACTCAAGGCAACAAAGCTAGACTCTGTCTCTAAATAAATAAATATCCAAAAGGTATGTTTTCTTTTAGTTGCATTTTTTACTCATTCTTGTCTTAGAAAATATATATCATTATAGTTTTACTCAGGCATACATTTTTATACCCCTAAACAAAAAAGCAAGCAACTAACATTCCATCATTTTATGTAACACTCTTATTTTTAGATTTGTCATGTTCAATAAATTACTGCAAGTGTGTAGGATGTACAGTCTTACTCCTTTAACTCTTAGGCTCTCATTTCCAAATCACCAAAGTGCAAACTGGGCTACATTCCATGTATACCTATACATCACACATTTATCCCCATTTTCTCATTTATATTTTATAACAATATGAGCATGACAATTACTATTATTCCCTCTCTTTGAAAAAAAAATAGAAGTTAAATTACTTACAAATTTATCATAGCCACTCCTTACTAGAGAGATCCTTCATGAAAATTATAAATTAGTACTTTTAATTCAATCTAATGGAAGACACTTACCTTCTATCTGTTGGGAATTTTCTTAATATAGTTACAAAAGAATAAAACATTCAATTGCCACCATGCCACAGAGTTTGATGCTATAGTACTACTTCTGTAGTCACTATAAACTCTAAACATTTTCCCCATTGAGTTCACCAAATCATTGCTTAATATACTATAGACAAAGATCTGTTTGGCCAAGGTAGACGCTGAACAGCCAAGAAGAAAACATAAAATGTCCATCATATGCTAGTTGAAATTTTCACATGTACATTTCATTTTATACTTACAATAATCTACTGTGATTAACGTGAACAAAAAAAAAAAAAAAGCCCTGAGTTGTGAAGAATAAACATGTATAATATTACAGAGATATTATTTGACCAATTCATGATTTGAATCCATATACCTTTGACTGCAAAGCCTGTAATTTTTGGAACATTTCACAAAGTGGGACATGTTTCCTGAGTTCCACTTGTGTGACTTATAATTCCCATTATATTTTTTATTCCTTGGAAGCAGATAACAGCTGTTCTATCAGTATCTTCCTGATTGTCTAAACTTCAGGGTAAGAACTATTTTCTTAATTAATGATTTATTCTTTAAATTATATCTTTAGTTATTAAATAAATATATAAATCTAATCCAAAAGCAAAAATAAAAAATTATATTTCTCTCCTCTTTTATTCAATTATATTTTTAAATATGGTGAGAAAGGTTAAGTAAATATATAGTAAAAGTAGCTCCAAAGCCTGAATTCATTAGGGCCTAAGAAAAAAGGGAAGTAGCAAAAAGAGACAATATGATTGGAAGAGCAGAATGAGAAACTAAAACATAAAAAGATAAAGAAGTTCACTGCCACAAACAAAGAGGAAAGTTACCAACAGGTAAAAACTCTTTGTAGGGTGGCACCTATGGCTCAGTGAGTAGGGCCCCGGCTCCAGATGCCAAGGGTGGTGGGTTCAAACTCTACTCTGGTCAAACTGCAACAACAACAACAAAACTCTTCCTAAACTTTTAAAAAATGTTTTCAACAAAAAGGGGATGTCACAGAACTTTGAAGTAATAAACCTCAAATAAAATTGTTAGCACTGATAAAGTATAGGATTAGGTATAACAAAGACTAAACTATATAGAATTTACAAGCTACTTGGTCTGGAGAAGGTGACCCTGAGTCATACAGAATTCAATTAACAAACTTAACAAATCAAAAGCAATTAATTTTAATAAGGTAGCTAGATACACAGCAAAAAAGGAAAAGGAGGTATCACACTAACACCTACCTACATACTTAAAAGATATAGTTTATATACTATTCATAAGAATATGATAGACCATCAGCAATGAAGTGGTAATACAAAAAATGTCAGACTGAGAAACATTATCATATTTCATAATAATATATACCTATAGATTTTTCCTGGGAGAAATAATACATTTTTTAAATATAAAATATTATGTACCCTTATGCTATGGCAATTACTTTAATGTATCATTAAAGAGATCCAGATGCCTCTACTCCATAGGCATGAAGAGACAAGTAAATGGAATTCTATATCATTCCCAGAATGGCTCCATCCAACTCATCCCAAGAAAAATTGTGACTTTACAATTTCCCTTAGGATTTTTACTCTATTATTCCCATATGTGGGCACGTATTTTCCAGAGTGCTTGGGAAGACATTCCTTTGTTGTATTCTTTGGAATTAAATCTTGGATAGAATTTCAACTTAATCACTTCACATGCCTGAAATCTTGAGTTAAGTTACTTAACTTTTCATATTTTTGTTGGGTTTTGTTTGTTTGGTTGTTGTTGTTGTTTTTATATTTAACAACAGTGGGGACCATAATGGCTTACATCATAAGACTGGTGAAGGATTATTACATATCACATGTAAAATCTTATCTATAGAGATTTTTCTGGACTTAGGGAAAGACTCTAGGCTAGGATCCAAAAGATGTGGGTTTGGGCCTTTGTTATACTCCATGTAAATTAGCCTCACGGTACTCTTTTCTAACATGGAAATGACAGTGACAACCTTATAGACTAGGTTGAAGATATAGTTAAATTAAGTTGTAGAAGCACTTTGTAAGCAGCAAAATTATTAAACATAAACTCAAGAAAAGCTTATTCATGCAAAGCACAGTGACTGTTCAGCTGACATATTTCAGGGCTTGTGTTTTGACAAGCATTTCAATGATTACCTCTCTACACTTACTCTACTCCGACTAACGTTTTGTTTATTTTTAAGTAGAATTTTGGTTCTCTGCTGCTTATGACATCACAGTAAACCAATAAGGCAAATCCTATAACAATATCTCAGAACTTACAAAATGTTAGTCATTATTATGTTTTAACGTATGAAGAAACTGAGGCTCAAAGATTCACACACTGAACAGAGAAAGGTAAAGAATTAAATCAGAAATCCCTATCTTGGGCAGCACCTGTGGCTCAGTGAGTAGGGCAGCCTTGGCCAAACTGCAACAAAAAATAGCCAGGTTGTGGTGGGTGCCTGTAGTCCCAGCTACTCGGGAGGCTGAGGCAAGAAATCGCCTAAGCCCAATTGCTGTAAGCTGTGACACCATGGCACTCTACCAAGGGCGACAAAATGAAACTCTATCTCTTAAAAATAAAAAGAAGAAGAAAAAATCCCGATCTTCTATCAACTCTCACCACTGCTGCCACTGTTCAAAACCTTTTTTTTTTGTTTGGGGGGGTTACTTTTTTTTCCTATGGGGCTTTTATAGTATGAAACACACCTTAAAAAATAAGACAGGACTTAAAGAGTCATTTTTGGAAATGGAAAAGAAAAACTCTGTAAGATTAATATATTTAGTAATGGGACTTGCCCTGTACTGAGGCGCATTTAATCTTTCCTCTGGGGATGACTTGCTTTCCTCCCTCCAGTTAGTTTGAGCTAATTTTGTAGCATCTGAGGTTACTATTTTCATTTTCCAATTTGTAAGTCCCTTTCCATTTTCCAGATCATTACCATTTAAGATGTTCTGATCATTCTTCTTGAGAGTTCCTAGAATAATTAAAAGAAGTCCTCCTGAAGGGCTCCTGACCTTTGGCAGTCCCCTTCAAAGGCTGGGACTGCAGTGAGGCTCCCAGGCCCTATTTATATCCCCTCCCCCACAGGGTTTCATAAGGCATGCTCTCAGTTATTTATTCAACAGAAATTTATTAGATGCCAGCACTATGTCAAGCACTGTGTTCATCACTGTGTTAACTTTCTACTCAGGGAAAGAAAAACAATTCCAACATGTTCTGATAAGTGCTGCGAAAAAAGTATTTACAGGATTATGTGTGAGCCTAACAGAACAGGGTGGGACAAGGGTTCTCAGCAGAGGAGTGTTACATTTGTAGGGCACATCAAGCATAAATCAGAGGACTGTTCAGCATCTGTGTAATGTTTCATGTGCCCACAGAAAGCATACATGTCACCTGTGGTCAATAAAATACTAAATCCCTTTTATTCTACTTCCAAAATATACTTAAAATCCATCCACTTCTCTTGTCTAATGCTACCGTCAGGCAAACCATCATCGTCTCTCACCTGCATTATTATTTTACTTAGCAATTAGAGAACTAATTGTTCTCCATTCTTTCACTCTTGCTCACCACAATTCATTTTTTTTCCTGCATGCAGGGTTATTTGTTGAAAAGCAAATCAGATTGTTTAACCCCTTCATTGGCTTTCTGCTGAACTATTTAGAATAAAATTTCTATTATTTGACGCGACCTACCAGGTCCTGTCATCTAGCACCTCCCTATCTCTCCAATCGTTTCCTCGTACTCTTCTCTCCCTTGTTCTCTATGCTTGCATTAATGGCCTTAATTGATTTTTAATACACTAAAAAAAGCCTTCTTTCCCACCTTAAGGAAGTTCTCATACTTGTTATGAGAACTTCTTGCTTAAAACATTCAAGTTGCATGTCACCTTCTCAATGAATCCTTCCCTTGCAATCCAGTCTAATCCTGCCTACTCAGATTATGCCACATTACATTGGTATCACTATGTGAATTCATTTATTAATTCACGTACTAATTGTTTCATTGTGCTAGAATACAAGCTCTAAGAACAGGGAACGTTACATTGCCAGCACTGTTTCTGAAATGCCTAGAAAGCAGGTAGCCTATAGAAAGTCATCAATAAATAAATTTTTGGTCAAATAAGAGTGCAGAAGTAGGTGAGCACTAGATAAAAACCCTGGTACATGCTGTGGCCATCCTGATACATAGGATGGACCCAGGGCCAATAAACCTGATATTAAGACTGATGATGCCGCACTCCACATTCAAGGGTATAAATGTTTTCATTACTTACCAATGAGACTTTTGAGGGAGAACAGGGAAGCCATCCCAGGCTCACACAAAAATGGCTTGAGAGATAAATAAAAGGAGACTGGTTTGATGTTTTGACCAAGGTTAGGGTATGGGACAAAGGAAAGGAGGATTCGTGTACACAAATAGCAGCCTGCATGATTGGAATTTCGCATCACAAAAGAAGGAACAGGAAGAGAAGATAGAGAGATGAAGCCCAAAACTTAGTAATCAAATGTCAAAAAACAAACAGGAGAGCTATAATTAGCCAACAAGCATATTTTATAAAATGCTCAACATCACCAACAATCAGAAGAAATGCAAATTAAAACCACAATGAGATACTACCTTACTCCAGTCAAAATGGGTTAAAATGGGTACCAAAAAATAAAAATAAAAAAAATAAATAAATAAATAAACAGTCAATGTTGGTGTGCATGTAGCGAAAATGGAACACATATATATTCTTGGTAGGAATGTAAGTTAGTACATACACTATGGGAAACAATTTGGAAATCCTTAAAGAACTAAAAGCAGACCTACCATTTGATACATCAATCCCACTACTGGGTATCATACCCAAAGGAAAAAAAGTCATTATATCAAAAAGACATTTGTACCTGAATGTTCATTGCAATATAATTCACAATTGTAAAGACATTGAACTAACCTAAGTGCTCAACTGATGAGTGAAAAGACAATGTAGTCTATACATACACCATGGAGCACTATTTTCTGCCACAAAAAGGAATAATGTCTTTTGTAGCAACTTGGATTAAACTGGAGACCATTATCCTAAATGAAGTATCTTAAAAACAGAATAATAAATACCATATGTTCTCACTTATAAGTGGGAGCTAAATGATGGGCATATATGGTTCCACAGAGGTGTAAGAGATGCTGTAAACTGAGAAGTAGGGAGCATGAAAGGGAAGTGAGGGATAAAATTTTACCTGTTGGATACAATATATACTATTCTGATGACAGGCACAAATAAAGATCTGACTTCAACATGATGTAATTCATTCATGTGACAAAAAAACATTTGTACCACCTAAAGTTATTGAAATTTTTAAAAATGAAATCTGCCTCTTTATTATAGAATGCTACCCCAAAGTGTCTAGACTATATAAAAATGTGTGCATGGAAGATTCTTTAAGTATTTTAAGCATGATGAGGTTTTGCATTTTAGAAAGGTTGCTCTGGCTCTACTTTTAAAAAAGTATTAGAGGGATAAGACATAAAATTAGGAGGACATTGAGGATGCTATTACAATGACCTATGTGCAAGATAATGGAAGCCACAAAACAGAGATTCTTGTAAGCTATGAAGAAATAGGGTAGAGAGATTAAGACACATTTGAGAGACAAAAAAAAAAAAAAAAAAAAAAAAAAATTGCATTACCAGATTATCTTTCTTCAGCATCTTAACTGATTTAGATTCTGACAAAATGACAAGTTTAACAATTTTCACCATCTACTTAAGGTACTTTTAAGATTAAATGACCCCTCCACATGGAAAACACTGAACTTCATGGGCCACTTTTGGAAATTGATCCTGCAACTGGATCATTCCAAGAAAAACACAATTTTGCATGTTGTAGGGAAATAACTCATAATTCAGATGAAATCTCGAACAGACTTCAGATAACTTTTGATATTTGTTATTAATGTTGGACTGATATTTGAGATGCTTAGGTTCTATTTTGCTCTGCTTCCTACTGACTTCAAATCTTAAACTGCTCCATGATACATGCAGAGTTGTCCCTGAACTTGCAATGGGAGCTGGTGAAATCTTGATTCAGACCTTTAGGACTTTGGCAAGGGAACAGCACTCTGTTGATTTTACCATAGTAATATGCTTTGTCAAAGAAGATAGGGGCAAGGATGTTCCAAAGACAAAACTTTATACCTAAGCATCACACACTTTATGTTCTGGGATTTTCAGCTTGCCCCTTTTTCTTTACACCTACTGTTCATGAGTTGTTTTCCTTCTTCTCGAACATCCCTATAGCACTCACATCCCTGTTGCCAGAAAAAGTGCATGTGCTTTTAAGTTAGCTGATCAGTTCACTCTGTGTGGTCTTTTTCTTTATTGTAAAGTCATTTTGTAAAATACATGGGGCTGTACTGTGTTGATGATAACAGTAAAGAATCGGTGAAGATTATTAGAAATCATATCTGTCCTTAAGGCAGGCTATCTCTGGTTAGGATAACTCTTCCCCAAGTGTACCGTTAAGGACCTATAAAGGATGGGTCCTTCATAGCTCTCACTGTGTTCTGTGAAATAATGCAGGAGCCAGTGGAAAGAAACATATAATGATCACAAGCCAGTGGGAGGTATAAGGAGCCAGTTTTATCTTGCTGTCAATAATTGTATTTTTCACAAAATACTTGAACTTATTTCACAGATGCGTTACATTTGCTCATCTTCAACAGCGTAGACACAAGTCATTTCACTATTCTGCCTTTCTTGTTTCTGTCATCAAATGAGTCATTTGCATTAGACCAGTAATTTCTAAACACTTTACAGTCAAGGATGGCTTTTGTCGAATCCATCATCAGCTCTATATTTTGAACCTATTAGGAAAACTTCATGTGTTAAATAATTATCTCATTTTATAATTTTTTCCATCTAAATTGTATGTGTTCTCTCAAAATGAGAATTTCTGACAAGCTTCATAGTGTTTTGTTCTTGATAAATGCTTCAAAACACAAAAACTCTAAAGTTACACAGGAAAAGAACATATGTACCATGTAAAACAAGGGCCCCTATGTATGTGTACGTGCAGGAAAAGTAACAAAAAATCATATGTGTGTTGGGCTACAGAAAATCTGCAACATATATAATAGAGACATAATTATCATTCCATCTATCCATACTGATCAGAAAACAAGGAAAAACAAGTGGACAAGTAAAAATAAAAAATTTAATTTAAAAAAAGAAAACTTTCAACTGTCGATAAACATAAAAGAAAATGTTAATATTCAACTGCAATAGTCATCAGAGCACAAAGGGATAATGAAATTATATTTTAAAAAGAAACACAATGTTAAATCTTTGAGAACATGGAGAAATGGGGACTCTGATATATCGCTGGCATTAAAATGAATTCCTACAATCTCTTGAAGAGTATCTGGTGGCATTCATAAAAATGTGAACTAGGTATGACCTTTGGTACAGAAATAACAATTTTAAGACTCTATCTTATTCAAATAAAAATAAGACTCTATCTTATTTAAATAAAAATAAGACTCTATCTTATTTAAATACCATGGTTGAGAAGCCATGGTATAAAAGAAAGTTATTGGATCATTGTTTGCGAAGTTGAAAAACTGAATAACATCAAAAAATGTTATAGTCATGGCATAGCATTAAGAAGGAAAATCAAGGTTCAAAGTAGTATGTAAAATAGGATTCTATTTTGTGAAAAGAAATGACCTTTATGTGTCTCTATATATTTACATATCTTTCTATCATCAGGGGAGAAAATGAAAATGGTTTGGGGAAGATTGTACATTCTGTTTACTTATGGTTTTTATGCTAGATCAGTAGTTGCAGTAAACACAAGTTTGTTGTTGATGTTGTTGCTATTTTTTTCTTTTACTATAGAAGATAAATTTAAAATAATAAAAGTGTAATCAAAAAGAAGACAAGAAATAGTTCACAGAAAACTTTCTCCCCATGTCTGAGATTCTCATTAGTAGGGGAATTGCTAGACTAGCTAATCCTGTTTAATAAAATTCAACTTCACATGATTATTAGTTTAGCTTATTATTTGTATTACATACCTAAGCATCACATGCCTTATGGTATGGGATTTTGCATATTCTCAAAATTCCTCAGATTAATACCATCAAACCACAGTTGCTCCATGTTTTTAGCAATCCTTCTATGCAGTTCGATTAACTGTGCCTCTCCTATAAATGCACACTCCTCTCAATTTTCATTTAATCTTTCTTGGAAAACACAAACTCTGTGATTATAGGTTTCATGTAGAGGATATATTGATCAATCTGAACAGCACCTGCTTTTAAGGGAAATTCAAGCTCCCATTCATTTGGCTTCCATGGAAGCAGAATTTTTTTTTTTTTTTTTTTTTTTAAGGCAGAGTCTCACTCTGTCATCTTGGGTAGAAAAGCAGAAGTTTTTGTACAATATCAGTCCATCACTGATTCTGATACCCCAATATGACTCCTAGCTAGAATGATAAGCCCTGTCCTGTAGACATATGAGGTTTGACAATTGAATTTGTCCTAGAAAAAGTGTTTCATATCTCATTGCTGAATATCACTATGGTCCCCTTTGATGTACTCCCTTTGGGAAGCTATGCACCCATGCTAGCACCTAGTCCACCCTTCAGAGTAATTTTGGAACTCTTTAGCTGGAATACTGATCAGAGCTGTCATCTTATTACCCTCGATGTCCTGAATGTCATCAAAAGATCGTCCTTTCAATATTTCCTTTGTCTCTGGGTAAAGAAAAAAGTCACTGGCGGCCTGGTCAGGTGAGTAGGGAGGGTATTCCAATACAGTTATTTGTTTATTGCTTTAAAAATAGCTCACAGATAGCACTGTGTGAGCTGGTGCACTGTTGTGACACAGGAGTCATGACTTACTGGACAAAATTTTGAGTTAAAATTTTCCTGTTTCTCTATCAATGTTTACTTGGTCTGCTATACTTCTCACAGTCAGTCAATGATTTTGACATACAATTTGACAAATTTTTGCCATGTTTTTGTCAGTTCTGCTTATTAACCATCACCCTGACCTCTCTTCATCAGTGACGCTTTCTCTCCCTTCAGAAAAATGACCATTTGTACCCTTCTGTTTTCTTCAGAGCATTATCCCCAGAAACTTGTACTAACATGTCCATGATTTCACTTCCACTCTTGCCAAGTTCATCAAGAAATTTATTGCTCTAATTCAAGCTTCAGCATTCTCGCCATGGCATACAAAAACATACAACAATGTTAATAAATACCACTCAGCAAGACATCATTATAGGTTGACGTGAACACAGCTGTGAGACACTTGTATACCATGATTATGAAGCCTTACTGAGAAGTTTATACAGTACTTCCAATGTAAGTGTGTGGTGGTAACTTCAGACCTCATATAGCATTTGTGCTAAAGATACCATCAGAGTAGTCTCCTTTCAGTAATCATAACATAAAATTTGTGAGTTGTCGATAGCTAGATTTCCTACCATGTGAACAAAGCAAAACTGCAGGGAAAGCAAATGAAGTGCACTTCCTGAAAAAGGTGAAACTGAAAGATAGAGGGTCCTAATGGTATTGGAATCCCTGATTGAGATATTGCTAAGGCTTAGCACCACTATATGCAATAAACGGATTATTTAATCTTCTAGGTTTGATAATCAATTTGAGTTGCTATCACTTGCAATTAAGGAAGCATCAACAAACACAGATCACATTTTTATTTCCTTGGGAATGTTCCCCAAAGCCTAAGACAGAGTTTTGTGCACAGAAGGTATCTAAACCATATTAGCCTCAAATAACCTAATATGAACAGGATGGAAAAGCAGAGTTTACAAAACCTAGTACCTAATTTGAGAAAGAATTCAGGAAGTGAGCAAAGAAAGTTCTGTATGAAAATAAAATGAACAGGAAGATGAAGAACAATAGTAAGATAAAGGGAATATAAGATGCACAAGAAAAAATATAGCAAAGAAATCTGATATTCCATACAAAAACAAAAATTAAAATATTACAGAAAAAAATAACTGCAAGAATAAATTTCTCAGTAGGGTGGACTCATTTACTATGTCAAAAAAGTTCCAAGGAAGCAAAGATTTTGGAGAATTAGTTATAGTGGGTTTGATACAGTATTTATTCTGGGGTATATCTGCCTAGTTTCATAGATACTATTTCTTTTCTGCTAAAAATAAGTCTAACTTTTGGGTGGCGCCAGTGGCTCAAAGGAGTAGAGTGCTGGCTCCATATGCCGGAGGTGGTGGTTTGAAGCCAGCACTGGTCAAAACCACAAAAAATAAAACAAATAAATAAATCTAACTTTTTTCTACAGTGAGTTGGGATCAAGGTTTAATTATATATTTTCAAAGAGATAGAGAATATGTGATTCTATTCTTCAGTAAATAATAATATGTAGACATAGATTTATTTATATATTCACTCAACAAATACTGATTAAGCACTTATTCTGTGAAGAAATTGTTCTAGTTATTACTTGGGATATAATGGGGAACCAAACAAAAATTTCTTCCCTAAGGGAACTTTCTTCTAACAGATGGAGATGAAAAACAAGCAATAAACATAATGAATGACTATAATGAATAGCATGTTCAATTCTAAGCATTTCTGAAAAATGAGAAAAGTTGAGCAGAGTCAGTAAAATCAAGAGGGTCTGGTGTGTGGACAACAGGAAAGTTCCAATTTTAAATAAGGTGGGTAGAGTTGGTTTCACTGAGAAGGTGTCATTTAAGGAAACATCTTTAAAAAGAAAATGAATGGGTAAGGCAAAACGCTTCTGGAAATTATGTATCCTGCCATGGAGTTTTACCTGGAGGTTTTACAAAGAGGGTAGTGACCAAAAGGAATTAAACAGGTCAGAAAGGTAATAAATATGTAGAAAGCTATTATAAGAAAT
This sequence comes from Loris lydekkerianus, assembly GCA_963574355.1. Taxonomy (NCBI): domain Eukaryota; kingdom Metazoa; phylum Chordata; class Mammalia; order Primates; family Lorisidae; genus Loris; species Loris lydekkerianus. The sequence continues at coordinate 41,646 of CAUYPK010015806.1, read as the reverse complement.
TTGGCTTATCCTTTGATCTTTGAGCAGAGGACTGACAAGATGGTTGCCGTATGTTTTTGAAAGATTTCTTTGGCTGTCCTATAAATAGATTGTAAAAGGCAGAGCAAAGATATGATGAGTGAGACTGATTATAAAGATATAATGATTTGGAAGGCAGAGATAATAGCTCAGAGAATACTGAAACAAAAAGAAAGAGACAGAGAGAAAGAGGGAGGTAATAGACTCATATAGACTTCAGAAGAGAGTTCTTTGGGAGTCATGAGTATCACTAATGTAAGTTAAGTCTAGATGAAATCATTAAAAGGAGAGTAGAAAGAAGAGACAAGAAATAAAGTTTCATTAGGAGCAAGCCAATGAAGAAAATGTTCAAAGGAGAGCCGGAAAAACTAGGAGAATTTCCTGAGAATGGACTACAAATTCCAAAAGGCAGAATGGAAAAGATTCACCAGTTGAGGAAGGAAGAAAGGGAAAGAACAGAGGATATAAGGTAAAGGGGAATCCACTTGTCTGAGGCCTCTAGTTATGACTGGCATAAAAAGAGGTAAAGTGTAAAATGAAATCAGTGCTGGTCAGTTGAAAGAAGCTGGTGGTGGGAAGGCTGAGAGTATTTGAGGTGGACAGGAGTAGATATCTGGGAGCTTCTATTGATCTATTCTATAAGGGTAGGAGGTCTGGGGAAGTAGGCTTAGTTCCATCCTGTGGAATTACACCTGACCTCTGATCACGGAGGCCATAAACCTAAAAGAGACATAATGTCAGAGGTTGTATAAGAGTATGTGTTAGTGTCAAAGTACTGTGACGAAACAACATGAAAATCAGCTAAGCAGCCTCCAAATTAGAATAAGGGTCGGCTGATATGGCCTACAATGGTGCTTCATGAAAAAATAATGCCAGCTATTTTTTTAAGCTTCTTACATAGAAATACTTAACACAGACTGACTTTGGCTCTCTATATCAATTTCCCCTATTTGTAAAATGTAAGTAAAAATACTACCTACTACAAATGGTCGTTGGGGTTATAAATTGGTATTTTAAAAGAGTTTAGCACAGAGCCAATAAAATAAAAAGGTATTAATATATGTTAATACTGTTGATATTACATATGACATCAAAATGCTTTTTAAACTCCACTTTTCCAAGTCTATCTACTTCTATTGGACCATTCTGATCCTGGCCACCATTATCCCTCATCTGAATTTCTGCAATTGTTTCTGAATTGGCTTTTTGCATTTATCTTCTTCCCTCTCCAAGCTTATCCATGAAACATATAAAGTAACTTTTTTTTTTTGATAACAGCTTTAAGATATAATTCAAGTAACATCAAAGCTACTATTTTAAGTTATATAATTCACTGGTTTTAGTATATTCACAGAGTTGCTCAGCCACTAAAATTTTAGAACGTTTTCATCACCTCGAAAAGAAGCCCCATGCCCGTTCACAGCCACTGCCCATTCCCCTTCCAACAGCCCCTGGAAACCAAAAACCTACTTTCTGTATCTATTGATTAGTTGATCATGGATTAAATAAAGTCATACAATAAGTGGGGAGGGGGGGGTGGCTTCTGCAACACATTGTTTTCAAGGTTCATCCATATGTCAGTACTTCATTGATTTTTGTTATAGAATAATATTCTCTAATATGGCTAAGTCACACATTGATTCATCAGTTGATGATATTTATGTTGTTATCCTTGCTCAGTTAGTCTGTATAATGGCTGTATGACACTCATCTACAAGTTTCTGTATGGACATATGTTTTTCTTTATCTTAGTTCAAAAAAAGTGGAGGTTGCACAGTGATGTAACCTTGTTTAGCATGCTAATGTACTATCAAACTGTTTTTCAAAGCATCTGCACCATTTTCCAATGCCATCAAAAATGTTTGAGGGCTCCAATTTTCCCACATTCTCATGCTAATACGTGTGAAGCGATATCTCATTGTGGATTCATGTTACATTAATGACCAGTGACATTGACCCTCTTTTTTAAGTGCATTGAACACTTGTATATCTTTTTTTAGAGAAATGTGCCATTTAAACCTTTTGCCAGTTTTTAATTGGATAAACTGTGTTCATATTATTGAATTATGAATACACTTTATGTATTCTAGATCAGAATCCCTTCTCAGATATATGATTTGCAAATTATTTTTTTGATTTGCAAATATTTTTTACCATTTTTATGGGTGATCTTTTTTACTTTCTTGATGGTGCCCCTTAATTTGGAGGATATCCAATTTGCCTGTTTGTTCTGTTATGTGATAATTTGAAAAACAATGCCTAACTGAAGATGATAAAGATTTACTCCTGTATTTTTTTCTAAGAGTTTTATGGTTTTAGCTCAAAGATTTGTTTAATTAATTAGGTACATGGTATAAAAGACTTAACTTTATGCTTTTGTATGTGTATATCCTATTGTTCAGCATTATTTGTCCAAAAGACTCTCATTTCACCTTTGAATTTCCAAAAATCAATTTACAAGTAATGGTCTATTTTGTACTCTCGATTCTATTCCATAGATCTATACATCTAACCTTAAACCAGTACCACACTCTCCTCATTAATGTTACTTTGTAGTAAGTTTCAAATTGAAAAGTTTACATTCTCCAATTTTGTTCTTTTTCAATTTTGAAAGGATATTCTGAATCCCTTGCATTTCCTTATGAATTATAGGGTCAGCTTAATTTCAGCATAAAAACCTGCTAGGATTTTGATAAATATTGTTTTGAAAACATAAATCAATTTGTGGACTCTTGCCATCTTAATACTGTTAATTCCTCTAACTCATCATCATGGAATATCTGTTCATTAATTTAGTTCATATTTAATTTTAACACTCCTTTGTAGGTTTTCAGACAACACACTTTGCACTTCTCTAGTAAAATTTATTCCCCCAGTATTTCATTATTTTTGATGCTAATAAAGGGAAGTCTTTTATTTCATGTTTAGATTTTTCACACCTAGTTTACAGATTGCAAATGAGTTCTGTATATTGATCCTGCATCTTCCAACTTTGCTATACTCATTTTTTTAGTTCTAATAGTTTTTTAGTGGATTCATTCTAATGTTTCATATATAAAATTAAACTGTAATTTGTGAATAAGACTAGTTTTATTTCTTCTTCTTTAATCTGGATGCCTTGTTTATTTATTCATTTATTTATTTTTGTTGTCAATTGCCATAGCTAGAACATGTAGCACAATGTTAAATATATGTGGTAAGAGTTTATATCTTGTGTTGTTCCTAATCTTAAGAGAAAAATATTCAATCTTTTACTATTAAGTGTGATGTTAACTATGGGAGTTTTGTTGTCATCCTTCGTTGGGTTGAAGAAATTCCCTACTCTTCTTAGTTTTTCAAATTTGGGGGGATACTGGATTTTGTCAAATGCTTTTTCTGCATATATTAATATGGCCATATAGTCTCGGTATTTTATTTTTTAATATACATGTTAAATTACTTAATTTGCAGGTTTTAAACCAATCTTTTATTATAAGGATAAATCCCACATCATTGTGGTATAAATTTTTTTGCTTGATTTTGTTATCTAGTTCTTTTCTTTAATATTTTTATATTGATACTACTAAGAAACATTGATCTATCATAGGGATGAGAAATTGTTTCATGTTGGAAGTCCACATTAATTTAGCTGTAATCATGTAAGGTCACACTGAAGAAACTTCAATTAGATATACTTTTAAAAGTTCAGTATTTTGTAAAAATATAACTACATTGTACTTAATATCAAAAAATGAAAACTGTTAATTTTAACAGTCTGTATCACTTAGTCACCCTTGGTAGAGTGTCATGGCATCACAGCTCACAGCAACCTCCAACTTCTGGGCTGAGACAATTCTTTTTAATGAATTGTTGTGTCTACTTTTTTAATGAATTGTTGTGTCTACTTTTTGCTGGAAAGCATTTGAATGTTTGCTTGCAGCGTGGAGGTTGTCAGTTTCAGCTGATCCTCTAGGTGGCCATTAGTCATTTGTGATCTTACCAGCATCTTGATTTCAGTTATGTAATACAAAGAAGATTCACAGCAATAAGTGGTTGAAAAATAACAAAACATTTTTTCAGCCATGTTGCCAAAAGTGCATTTTTCCATATTTCAATCGGATCTTTCTTAGCATCAAACAATGACTTCAAAATGTCCCTTACTGGGAGCTCAATCAATTCCATCTGTAGTTCTTTAGGTATCTTGGTCATATCAACTAGGTGACACTGAAGGGCTAATTTGAATATGATGTCATGATTCTCAAAGTCAGGGAAACTTTCATTGTATTTTCCAATTAATAGGGTTATAACAGCATGTATTCTTCAAATGATTCACATATGTCATTCTGCTTATTAATTGGAGAAAATGTTCATCCAACATTTTTGTTTTAAAAAATACAGCTTTTTTGGAAATGCTTGAATTTTTGCCACATGTCATGCATACTTAGTTTTACTTCTATAATACTCATTGTTTTGATTGACATAATATCACATTCTGCATTCCTATTTCAATAATTCACTGCTGATTCTGTTCTTCTTAAAATTTAACTATCTTTTCTCACAGAGATAAAATTTTGCTAATACCTATGCCTGCAATAGCCCTTGCACTGTAGAATGATAGGGCTGAACACATCTTCATTCAACTTTAGCATGTTGTGAAACTGATGATGCTGTGCTGTATTTATATGAATATATTAACAGTACTTATAACATTTGCAAAGCATCAACTAAAATAGTAGCTTTAGCACAAGGATTTTGCTGATCCACGGTACAATGAAAAGAAATGAGAACATCTGGATCTACTAATACTTCTTCTTCCTTTTTTTTAACTTGTGCAATATATCCTTCATGTTTCCTGGTCATAAGAGGTATGCTGTCTGTACATACATTCACCACATTTACCAAATTCAGTCCAATTCACAACTTTATCTTGAAAGGTGTTGGAGACATCTTTGTAGCAACAAAAAAAAAAAAAAAAAAAAAAAAAGTCTTCTATTATGATTTGAATGAAGTATAAAACCTGAGTCAGTAATATCAGTTAATTATCCAAAGCAATTAAATAACATATATTTTCTTTTTGAACTGTTGCATGAATTTGTTTTGTTAAGTTGAAGGCTAATGAATTATTGAAATAGGAATGCAGTTGACCACCTCCCTACACTGACCGCATCCTAAAGTTGACCTAATTTTCATAGACCGGACATGCACCACATGTACATATCAGTCCAGCAGGCCTAGATCCTTATGTTCACCACCTCCATATATTGAACACTTTGTTACAGTCTTTTGATTGGTCAACTTACAGAGCTTCCACTGTGATCCTTATGAGAGTTTTAACGCTGATGAACACCGAATTTCAAGGTTGATATTATAGTTTCACAAAGCAAGCAAACCATGCTGTTTTTAGCAGAAACAAGATAATATTGCAATTCCCAATCCTCGTTAAAAATTCTATTTTCTATCTTTAGCGTTCTCTTGGTTTTCTTTGGCATGATGGGTAAGGAAGCCAACAAAATTAAAAAAAAAAAAAAAGAAAAAAAAGACTGCCAATCTATGCAACTATTCACAAACTCCATTCAAACACTGAGCACTGTTATAAAAAGCTGATAACAGACTTGTCTACTAGACCCCCATAAACTCTGACCAACCACCCTTGCGCAGTGGTGGTGCCAGTTAGGTGAAGGAAGTTAGAACTAAATCATGAGCACTGCAGCCATCAGTTTAGCCTTTATGGCTTACTAATGTTCTAATCGTACAGGTCATTCTGGAAGGATTGTTTTGTTGAATTTGTTGAAACTTTTTCTATTCATTAGTATTTTAAATACATTTGTTTTGAAAATAAAGTTTTAAAAAAGGCAAATAAAAGTATATTAATAAAAATGAAAAGATTGCTTCAGCAAAGTTTGTATTCACTCAAAAGGTTACACTTAGGGACTTGGAAGGCCATATGTGGCTGCAAGGCCACAGGTTTCCTATTCCTGATCTATAGTTTTCTTCTCTGAGACACTTTTGTCACATTTTAGTGTTAGGGTGATACTACATCATAGAATGAGTTTCAAAGTGTTTTCTCCTATTTTATTTTTGGAAGAGTGTCTGAAGAATTAGTTTTAATTCCAGTAAAGTCATCTCAATATGGTCAAAATAGGCTTTCATTGTAGGAAGTTTGTTGTTGTTGTTTTGTGTTTTTGTTTTTTAATTATTAAATCAGTTTACTACATTTTATAGGTCTAGTCAGATTTTTTATATATGCTGGAGTCAGTTTTGGTAGTGTGTATCTTCCTAGGAATTTTGTCTTGGAATTTCTCTTGTCAAAAGGAATTTATCTTCCTTTTGTCATTTATGAACAAATGACATGAATGAGTTATCTAATTTGTTGACACAGTTGTTGATAGTGTTCTCCTATATACTAATGAGAATGTGATTCTTGATTTTAGTAATTTGAGTGGCCTCCAATTTTTTCTATTGCTTTTCTATTCTTTATTTCACTTCTTTCCATTCTTGTCTTTATCAGTTCTTTCCTTTGGCACCTTTGGTTTAGTTCTCCCCAACTCAATTTCTTAAGTTAGCTAGGATATTGATTTGAGATCTCTCTTCATTTATTAATATCGTATTTTTCAGATATAAATTTTCCTCTGAGCATGTTTCAGCTGCATGTCAATATTTTGGTATTTTGTGCTCCCTTCTCTCCATATCCATGCCAATATCTGTGGCTTTGTGACTTTGTGATATGGGCTATTCTCACCGGGGTTAGGTGATATCTCAAGATTTTGATTTGCATTTCTCTGATCCTTAGGGACGATAAGCACTTTTGCATGGGTTTGTTGGCCATTATTAAAATGTCCATACTGCCCAATGCAATCTACAGACTCAATGCAATCCCCATCAAAGCATCAGGGTCATACTTCAAAGAATATGAAAAAATAGTATTTCATTTCACATAGAACCAGAAAAAATAAATCCAAATAGCCAATGCAATTTTAAGAAATAAAAACAAATCTGGAGACATCACATCACCAGACTTCAGGTTAGTCTACAGAAATGAAAACAGCATGGTGCTGGCACAAAAATAAAAATTTGGATCTATGGAATAGAGAATCTAGAGATGAAACTAGCTCCATATTGGTATATGATCTTCAATAAACCAAACAAAAGCGTACACCGGGGAAAAGAAAACCTAATTAATAAATCATACTGGTTATCCACATGTAGAAGACTGAAACGGGACTTGCACTGCTCACCACTTAAAAAATTTGACTCATGCTTGATAAAAGATTTAAATTTAAGACATGAAATGATATAAATCCTAAAAGAATGTGTGGAAAAAACTCTTGGCTATAGTGCCCTGTTATTTGATGAAGAAGATTCCGTTGGCAATTACAACAACATCAAAAATAAATAAATAGGGCATGAGCAATCTTATGTGTGTTTTTAAATTTAAAGAAAACATATGGTTGAATCATGGCATTTTTGTATTTCCAGATATTAAGAGGGTACAAATAATTTTATTACATAGACAGCTTTTATAATTTTTAAATCAAAGCTATCAATGTACCCATCACCCAAATAGTGTTCATTATTACTCTTAGGTAGGTTTTTACCCCCTCTTCCATTCCCCTCCCCTCTTCTTGATTTTCAATGCCATGTATTTATTTCCGTGCACATGTGTGCCCATCAATTAGTTCCAAATTATTAGATATGCCATTAGATGTGATGTTGGTTTTTCCATTTCTAAGATACTTTACTATGGATAATGTTCTCCAGTTCCATCCAAATTGCTACAAAAGACATCAATTCACTCCTTTTTATGGCTGAGTAACACTCCATGATATGTGTGTGTGTGTCTGTGTGAGAGAGAATCCACATTTCATTAATCCACTCATGAATTGATGGGCACTTAGATTGATTCCACATCTTTGTGAATGTTAATCATGCTGCAGTAAACATTTGAGTTCAGGTGTCTTTTTGATACAATGACTTTTTGGTGGGGGTAAATATACAGTAGTTGACTTGCAAGACTGAATGGTTGCTCTACTTTTATTTCTTTGAGGAATCGCCATAATGTTTTTCATACACATTGTACTAATTTGCCGTCTCACCAAGAGTGCATAAGTGTTTCTCTCTCTGCATCCATGCCAGCATCTATTATTTTTTGAAATTTTTTACTAACAGTCACTCTGACATAGGTAAGGGTATATCACACTGTGGCTTTAATTTGTATTTTTTGATGATTTGGATCATAGCATTTTTATTTTGTTTTCTATTGTTCTTTTCTAATTTCTACCTTTTCATTGGAACATTAATCTATTTACATTTACTATACTGATTACTTAAAATTAATGTATGCTATTTTACTATTTATTTTTATATGTCTTGTACCTTTGTTCCTAAATTTATTCGCTAATGCCTTCTTTAATGTTTTGTGGATGTTGCTAATGCATCAATTATTGCTTTATTCTGTTACCTTTTAAATTAAGCATACCAAGAAAGGATTTAAAAACTAAAACACAGTTAAACTGGCATTTACATTTACCTTCATAGTCACCATTACATGTGTACTTTATTTCTTCATGCAGATTTAAAATAGTGTTTAATGTCTTTTTATTTTAGCTGGGAGGACACTCTTTAATGTTTCCTATACAGCAGGTTTGCAGGCATCAAATTCTCTCATCTGGAAATGTCTTAACTTCACCTTCATTTCTGAAGGATAGTTTTCACGGATGTAGGACTTGTGATTGGCATTGTTTTTCCTCAGATTTTGAATACATCATTCTACTGCTTTTTGGCTTTTTCTGATTTCTGATGAGAAGTCATTAATTTTATCCAGGATCCTTTGTATGCAGTAACTGATGTGGATTTGTTTCAGCATATCCTAACTGGAGATCACTGAACATTTTTAATGTGAAAATTAATTTTTATCAAATTTAGACCATTTCTGGCCATTATTTCTTTTTTAAATAATGGTTTTTTTGCTCATCCATTTGTCTCTCTGACCTCTCCTCCTCGAACTCCTTTAACCCAAGATTTTGCTAGATGTGGTTCCAGTTACCCAGAGTCACTTTGAGGCTTAAAATACTAAATGGAAAATTCCAGAAGGAAACAGTTCATACGTGTTAAATTATTTCTGTTCTGAGTAGCATGATGAAATCTCACACCATCCTGCTCCATTCTGCCTGGAATGCGAACCATCTCTCTGCCCAGAGTATCTGTAACGTAGAAGCTACCTATCCATTAATCACTTAGTAGCTGTCTCAGTTATGAGATTGTCCTCATGATATCACAGTGCCTGCATGCATGTACCCCTTATTTTACTTATTAATGGTCCTAAAGTGCAATAGTGATTGTGGACATATTCAGATAGGCCAAAGAGAATCCCTAAGGTATGTGTGTGTGTGTGTGGGGGGGGGAGTGTAAAGTGAATAGGTGAAAGTTCTCCACTATCAGAACTTTCTGAGGAAAGTGGAAGAGGGGTAGAAACCTATCTAATGATGAAAAAACATGGCATGGTACTTATAGAACATGGTACTCTCCATGATTTGAGGCATCTACTGAGGATCTTGGAATATCCCTTGTGGATAGTCGATAATGGCAAACATTGGTATGCTTGATAATGTTTCTCTTCATTCTTTTTTTTCTCTTTGATCTTCATAATGCATAATCTCAATTGACCTACCTTCAAGTTCACTGATTTTTTTCTTCAATCAACTCAGTTTTGCTGCTAAGACACTCTAGTGACTTTTTTTCTCTTCAATTATTTTACTTTTCCCTCCAGAAATCCTACTTGGTTCTTTTATATTGTTTCTATCTCTTTATTGATATTCTCTAGTTAGAGAGACATTTCTTACATTTTCCTTTATTGCTTTAGTTTTCCTTTTAATTCATTCAACATATTTATAGTAGCTGATTTGAAATCTTTGTAGTAAGTCAAACAACTGAATCTCTTCCCTCCCAGCTTCTATTGGTTATTATTTCCCCCATGTAGAGGCCATGCTTTATTTCTTTGCACATCTTTGACATTTAAAGTTTAAAAATGGATGTTTTAAATTACATGCCAGGGCACTCTGGAACATCAGACCTACCCTATCCTGTAGGGCTTTTTGTGTTGCTGTTGCTATTATTGCTGCTGCTGCTATTTAGTTAGGGAATTTTTCCAATTCTGCAAATTCTGTATTCTTTGTTATGTTTGACCCAGCCCACGCCCCGCCCACAACCAAAGTCTTGTTAGATCAGAGGTTTGCTAATGATCAAACAGTGATTTTCTTAAATATGCTGAATCAATATATCTCCCATCTTTTGCTATGGGGCTGTGTGTGTGCGGGGTGGGGTCACATATGCAACACTCTGAATGCTTACAAACCTGCTCTAGATTTTATTTCCTGCTTGCACAGACCTTCAAGGACAACCAGAGGTGAAAGACTGGTGCCTCATCAGGTACTTTTTTTAAATCATAGGTACTGGAAGTCAAATGCACAGTGCTACACCTGCATGCATCCTTTTATATCCCCAGGAACATGTCAGACCTTTCAAATGCACCATATCAGCCTCTCTTTTCCAAGATTTTCCTTTAATTTTGTTGGTTAGTCTCCTGTTTGCCTCAACTGGCATCACCACCTTAGGTACTCGTGATGTTAAAGAGTTGCCAATGAGTGTCAACAAATGCCCTGGGAACAAAACCTTTTCCCATTGACTGATCTCTGAGTCAGGTCAAACACAGTCAAGCCCTGTAAAAGAGACTTTTCCAGGGAGCTGTCAGGTAGGTCAAATAGTGACAACTCCCTGGGGATAGGGCTTTTTGTGAAACCAAAGCCTTTCTGACCCATCCAGTTGCTGTTTAGCTTCTGGATTTTATAGCTACTATCACTGTAAAGCTGCTAGTTTTGAAGACTACTGGTATCTGGGGTGTGGGAGATTGGAATAGGACAATTCAAAACACCATAAACTCACTGTTGTTATAGATCTCCAGACATTTTTCTTAAATAATTAGTTTTGAGATTCTTGTAAGCCTTTGGTTAATTTCCAGAATTCTAAAAAAAAAAAAAGATTTTAACAATTGTTGTCCCTGTGCACTTTATAAGGCAGTAGACTTTTAGACATCCTTCCTTTGCTGTTTCTGACAATGTTTTCCATAGATGATATTTTTTAAAGCACTAGTCTAAACATTTAACTCATCTTTGGGAAATTATGCAATAGCCTCTCTTTAATTTTTAAATAAAGTAAAAAAATGGCTTTGAAAGCCTCATGTAATCTGTCTCTACTTACCTGTTAGCCTTGTTTAGGTTCAAAAAATGATACCCCAAAGTATGGCATTGGCTTGTAGACTTCTTTGAACTAAAGGAGCTTGGAAGGGCCTCAGAGAAAAGTCTCTTTCTGATGTTTTCCTGCCCTTCTTTCTTCTGCTGACCTTCCTTTCCCAAGACAGGCCATAGAAACTGGAATTCCTCTTCTCCAACGTGGATCACAGAAACTGGAACCTCTCTCCCAAAAGCCAGCCGTAAAACCAGAGATGTACTATTACTCTTAAGTTCCCCTGCTTTCCTGCATAAGAGCCGGCCAGAAAGAACTTTCCCCATTATCTTGTCTGATAGTAGATCATGAGACTTTTCATTCTAGAGGGGTCCTGTCCCAAAGCTGAGAGGAAAGAATGCCCCCAGAGAAAGGCCGAGAAGACTCCAACCAGCTAGGCCTTGCTGGCTTTCCTTACTTGGTCTACTACTATTAGATCATTCCCTTTTTGTTCAATCACACTTCAATGTAACGGGTCCATTTTTTATAAGACCTAAGCATAGAAATAAAGTTTTGCCTTGTGTCTTTGGATCTTCATTTCTGAAAGTTGTGTGTCACATACAACTTGGATTAATTAAATCCATTATGCTCTTCTCTTGTTAACCTGTCTTTTGTTATAGGAATGTCAGCCATAACCCTTATGAAGGGGAGGAAAGTTATTATACCATTTCTGCCCCTACAGTTTCAAGCTCTAGCATTCTCCCACTAGGCATCCTTCTAATACTTATAATCAGCCACCTTCCTGCTGGCCTTTTGCACAGATTGTTCTTTTGCCTATAACCCTATCCCCCTCTCCATCCAACTCCCCGCAAAGCTAATTCCTATCAACTCTCAGGTCCCCCTGTAAATGTTACTTCCTGCGGACCGTTTTCTGATTCACAGGCAGGATGCAGTCTCTGCATCAAATGTTCTCATGGCACCCTGTGTTTCTTTTCCATAGCACTTAAAGTAACTGTAATGAAATGCAATTTGTGCAAGTATTTGTTGAATATTAAGAACCATGATAGCAGAGATTTAATCTGCCACAGAGAAAAATGTTCAATAAATGCTTGTTGAAATGAATAAATAAATGAATGAATAGAAGAAAAGAAGTTAATGCGTTATGCAAATATCTGACCCCTGAAACTGTTCTGTCTTGGGGAGAGTCAGTAAGGATAACAGGCCACATCATCAAAGTACCCCTAAAACTCTATATAGGTGTTAATACCTCAAGCAATGTGTCTCCTTAAAATACTTAATTTTGGAAACTAAAGAGGATTATATATTATATTGAACAAAACAACAAAAAGAAACTACTTACCTAAGTCACTCATTTTATAAATGAGCATACCAGCTAGATATAAGCAAGGTAACTTTGTAGCAGTTATCAATCCAGGCTGTAAATTGCATGGGAAAACTTTCAGCTATCCATGCCCAGGCAAGAGTCTCCGAAATTGTGTCATAATTTGCCTTTGATGAAGCCCAGGAGCATGGGTGTTTTGAAAATCTTTCTAAATAATTCTCATACGCAGCCAGGTTTAAGAACCACTGTGGGCATCTTCTGTCTAGTTTGTTTCTGTCAGCCTTCCACTCAGGGTTCTCAAGTCCTTACAGCAAGGACATATAATAAGATTTTGGAAAGGTCCGATAAATGATCACCTTAGAAAGGGAGAAGAATAAATAGCGACCTGGGTGTGTCTCTCAAGCAAAAAAAAAACAAAACAAAAGCATAGGTAAGAGAAAAAAGGTGGTCTCTGGAGAAGAGGCGATCTGTTTTCTACCAATAAACTGCAGGGTGGCTTTGTAGCTGCCTTGATTAATTGGTGACGATGAAATAACCAGTCCTCAGGGATACGTGAGACAGCAGAGGATCGTCAGTGACAATTTGCTGTTAAAATTCATTGGTCCCAGCAAAGTGCCTGGATTAATGAAGTCACTGTGCCTGTTTTGAAGCTGAGGAAGGGGCTGCTGTGGGAGGGAAGGGAAAACAAATTTGCAAGGATGCTCTTGCTAAAGAGGTTGGACACCCGGTTGCGTTTAATCTATCTACTGCTGCATTAGGCAAGTACCTTCCTCCTCTCAACTGTTCACTGGGGCTGCCATTAATCACAGACCACTGTAAAGAAAAGGAAAGGAGGGAGAAGGAGAGTCAGAACTCCCCTGCTCAGCCCTCTCAGCTGGTAGCTGGGGAGAATGACTGGTAAGCAGGGGACCCAGGAGGGGAACTGCTGGGTTATGACCAACCGGAGGAACTTAAAACAGGATTTGCAGAGTTAAGCCTCAGCAGGCCACAGCTGGATGTTCTTCTGCCTGCCACAGCCTCTATGCAGGAGGTTCTTGGTGCACCATCGCCATCTACAGCTGATTATGAGAACTGTTCTGAAAGAGTCACAGAGCTCCAGAAACTGCCCTCAAATCAGATGACTGTTACCCAGTGGTTTTGCAGGTCAGCACACTAGCCTGGGAGGTAGGACATGGCACATGCGGTTTCCCTGGCACATGATGTTAAACTAGTGCCAATGTGAGTATGCCACAAAGAATAGATTTCCACAAAATTTCATCAATGACCCCTTTGTCCCTGAGGAAAAATAAACAGCACTCCCACGAATTAGCAGTTCACGTTCAACCAGTCACAGAATTCTGCTGCACTACACTGGGCTTCTCTTTGAAAGAGTCCTACAGGGTTTCTATGAGATGCTCTTCTAAAATCAGTGTTAAAATCTTTCCATGTTGCTATACTCAACATAAAGAAATCCCAGTATTAATGCTCTGTGATCATATTCTTCAAGTGGCTTTTGTGTAACATCTGGATGCTTTATGATACCTGATAAATGACAACCCAGAATTGATGGCTCAAAATTCTAACATGTCAGTGATGGAAGGGTCTATTAGGAGTCTCCATACTTTTGGAAGCTTTCTGCAATGTCCTAAGGATTTACAAACATGATCTGATTTAATACTCACAAGAACCTGTGTAGGTAGTACTGGTATCCTCATTTTCCCCATTTTATAGATGACAATAGTTCAGAAGAGAAGCCTTCAGGACTATCGAAATAGTTCTCCCAAAGTCCCATGCCTCAACCTCTTGTTATTAGCCTCAACCTTTTGTTCAATCAATGAAAATCACTGTGTCCTCCCAGCTTCCACAAATCCTGTTTTCCTCTATGAGGACAGTGGGGCCAATTCATCAGCACGAGGTGTCATTTTGACTCTGCTGATATGAGCTGTGTGATTTTGAGAAGGTCACTTGACTTCTCAGGGCCTTTTTTTTTTTTTATCTGTATACTGATGAGATTTAATAAAATGATCCAGTTTTCAGATGCTTGAATAGACTTTGAAAACAAAGAGATGTTGAAGCTTAAAGTCTCTTAGCTCACAAATTGAAAGTGACTCAGTTGCAAAATGGCATTCAAGGCGACTGGACTAATGTGCTGTCTATGACAACATGGTGCACCAGTCATTATGGACTCCCCTGCATGACTGGTTTCTGTCCTGTGCTTTGGGCAGGGGGCCAATAATTGACAGATGGAAGTATTTTTACACTCTTGCCTTTGATGTGTAGTAGTGAAGACAGCATGGGTTTTAAATTGATTTGGTACAGAGCCTGCCTGCCTTCCTACCTCACTGGCATTCAAAGAAAGCAACCCCACACAAGTGCCTGTTGTCAGCACACAGCTCTCTTCAAAGAAGGTTATGCATTGGGACTATGACACAAGGAGCAACTACTCCCCAGAAACACTTAAGCAAAGGAGAAAAGGTGTATTCCAGGAATATTAAATAAGAATTTTTTTTTATAATATCTTTAATAAAGCCACTTTGGAATAGGACATGGCTGACAGCATTTCCCCAGACACAGTGTTAAATACAGCACTCAAACCAGAAAATTACTCATTGATTTGCCCTGTGAAAAGATAAATGTCTATTCAACTCTGTTCTATCTCAGCACAGGTCTTATTGTTTTCTTTAGCAAAACGATCTGAGCAAGTCTTCCTAATGAAGCAACACAGCATGTAAACGTGGCCAGCACACGGCACAGCAGAAGACAGAAGCCTTTGCCAGCCAGGCGTGGTGCTCCGGAAGGCCACCCGTGGCTCCTTGGAGGCAGGGTGTGCCTGTCATCTCAACAAGGTGCTCACACCACCCCGACAGCAGCAGAATAACAGCAGACACACGACCCAGGAGCAAATACACATGGCAAATGAAAACTTGGGCTAAGGAGGGAGCAGGGATCATAGCTTATCATTCACTGCCTCAAGAACCTCTAAACTGGTTCAGCTCTGGTTTACAGACAGTTTTTATAATGACAGGTGACTGCCATCTATAAGACCCTGCCAGACCACATATGCCTAATAATCCCCCCCCCCCCCATTTTAATCCAGTGTTTTACACCTCACATAGGGACACTGCGCCCTGGCTCATATGATTCTCTTAACAACCCTATTAAACAGGTGGTGCAGGATACACTTTGTTTTTAAGAGGGACGCTGCCAAGTATTATTGTAAGTGTATGCACTTCTTCACTCAACAGCATATATGCAGGGCTCGTCTGTTCTAGGCACCGGGAGCGGATAGAGGAGTCCAGGGAAGTAAAGGAGAAAACGGAAGGTTGAATGTGATCTACATATCAATGTTTTCAAGGAATTTATAAATCTCAGTGGAAAGCAAATGGGAAACACCAAGATAACACCAAGCCAGTCTGGACAGGGCCCAGAGGGAGGGATTCACAATTCCCGGGGGAAGTGCAAGGGAGTGGTAACCTGATTGCAAAGAGATTTCTGAATTGTGAGAGGAATGGTTTAATTGTACTTTTCATTCTGATCCTTAGGGAAAAAAGTGTTATGTAACAATTATGAAATGATATGCACTTTTGGGTTGTAGATCCGCTGACAAGTTGAGATATTCTTTAGAATAACAATAAAACCTCTAGGTAAGACAAACAGGCACTTTTATTCTTATCTTACTGAAGCACACAGAAGTTGAGTGACTGGTTTAAAGTAACCTACTAGGAATTAGAATTTACTAGGGAATTGTTCCATGCTAAATTCTAGTCTGAATCCAGTGCCTCTCAAATTTAATGTCCATACAAACGACTTGAGGATCTTGTTAAATTCCAGGCTCAGGTTTAGCAGGCCCGGAGTGGGGTCTGAGATCCAGCATTCCTGGCAAGCTGCCTGAGGACAGCAATGCTGTCGGTCCACAGATCTCACCTTGAGTGGCAGGGCTCCAGAGTGATGCCTTGGCCTTAAAAGTGTGTATTATCAAACAGGGGGTAAAAGTTGGAGTAAATGAATGTCAGCAATGGTGAATTCATTTATCAGAAACTAAGAGGAGAAATGTAGAAAATTAGGTAAAAATAGCCTTAAAATATAAAGATAGGCCTAGGGTTTCAAAAGACCTACTACAGCTGGAGGGGCCTTGTATAATAAAAGGTGCAACGAGGGTTGTGAAAACTGGAGTTTCAAATCTCTAGGGATCCAAGACAGCATCAATGAGGGATCTTGAGTTATTTTACATCTTCAAAAAATAGCTAATGAAAATGAAATATCTATTCAAGACAAAGCCTCATTTATTAATGAAAACATGGACTCATTAACCAGATTTACTATTGCTTTGTCTCTAATTTAGTCATTCTGTTGCTTAGTACTTATTGTCTGTGCTGCATGCTTTTGTATATACATATATCTTTGATTAATTAAAATAGGAAAGCAAATTAAGTATTAATAAATGCAGTCCAAGTAGTAGAAAGAAACTAAGGAGAAAAATACTTGCTAGCGAAAAAGTTGGGAACTTATTCCAACCTCCTTATTCTGGGAGGTTGCTTTTCTTCGTCGTTTTGTCTTACGTTTGAGTTTTTCACTTGTTTGATGAATTGGTTTACATTAGATTACACCCATAAACACTAAGTACGTAAGCAAAGTTTTAAGAGTAAGCTAACAGAAGAACCAGAAACAGTTCCCACGGATCTAACTTTAAACTAATAATACTAGTTACCATTCATAAACAACCAATTATATGCCAATTGCTCATATTAATGATCACATTACATCATCAAATGAACAACAAAAAAAAAAGAAAGTAGTTTTATATCAGCATTTTATAGAGGAGGAATCTGAGCCTCACAGACATGCAGTAATCAGCCCAGAAAACACAGCAGGTAAAGTGCTTGTCCAGCACTGGAGCTTAAGTCTGTGCCCTGCACCTTACGCTTGTAACCAGAATCCAGGTTTCAGTTCTTTCAAGTTACTGTTAGATTCCAGGGTCTTCATACTATGTAGGTGATCACAGTATGAAGATTCTAGATTTCATACTAGGATTTATTTATTTCAACCTAGATTCTTTCCAAAAACGTTTATGAAGACGAGAGAATACATAAATGGAGAGCCCCCGTGATCTCCTCAACATCACTAATGTGTTGCCATTTCTCCTAAAAACCCTGTCATTTTCACTGCTACAGACATACATAGGGGAAAGGCACTAATCTCGTAAGGGTAATGGTAAAAAACAAACTGATTCCTCTCCCTTTTGCCGTAGAACAAATACAAGTTTAGAAGGCATATAAACCCAGATTTAAATCTGCTCCTCATGTACTGACTTGGTATCCTCAACATTCACTGGCCTCTCGGAGCCATTTTTATTATCAGATAAAGACAGACAGTGCTTCATTTTTCACTGGATGGTGGTTAGGTTTAAATAAACTGATGGAGTAGGTAAAGCCTCTGGCGCATGTCAGACACCAAACAAATCTACCAGTAGCCATCCTCAGGTTGGGTAGTCACCAACTTAGAGGATGTGATTTGCTTTTGGCTTGTTCAACCAAATCAGGGGCTGCCAACAGGACTTGTCCTCTTGGCTCTAGAAGATTCAACGTGAAAACCTGAACATTTTTTTATTTGACCCTATTTCAGTATTCTGCAATACTGAAGCTGAGTGACCACAGATTAATGGCATGGAAGATAAATGCCCCTTTGCAATGACCACTAATATGGCCAGAGCAGAACTGATGTGACCAACCAAAGGATGATGTCTATTTCCCAGGGAGTCAGATGGGACATATCCTAATTTGAATTCCATTTTTCACTTCTTTTTAGGAGGGTTAGAAGGTGAGTCTGGTAAAGTCATTCCCTTTTGCCCAATCATGCCTTGCTAACCTTACTTTCCTTGTTAAAGAAAAAACAACAACAACAACAAATGAATAAGCAACATCCATTTTCCCAGCCAGCTTACACTGCAAATGAAAAGAGCATAAGGCCCTTCTAATGCCAGACTGATTACAATGTGACATCTTGGAGGGTGAAAAAAGGGTAGAAGGTGAAACACAGCAAAATATGTACAGACCAACTCTGTCTTTATTAACTAAAAACAAGGGTTTTTGTACAGAGAACTAAAAAGAAAAAAAAAAAAAAAAACACAGAAAGGAAAAGAAAATGGGGCATTGTAAACATACAACTTTAATTTTTAAAGACTCTCAATGCTTAGTGAACCCAATTGATGCCTCTGATTCTTTTACTTTATTCAGATTTGCCTTGCACAGCCAGCATCAGACCTCCCATATTCAAACAGACTGACAAATATTGATTTTTAACACCACCAGCTAGGGACTTCTTATTTTGCTCCCTGAGAACACATGTGCGAAATGAGTTTTGCAAGTTGACTCAAGTCAGTCCCAGCTGGGTCCTTTCTCCTGCTGAAAAAGCAAGCCCAAAGAGGCAGCCTGGCTTCCAGCAAAGAGCAATCTGCTTTCCAGTGCAGCCATCCCATCACTCTCTGAGAATCCCATACATTTCCTAAGACTCAGGTTGCTCTGCAGAATTGGAAAAAGAACTAGGCCTAAACAAAAAGGTACTTAGGTTGAAGAAGATGAACCATCGCAAAATTAAATCTCCCTTGACAAAGCTGTGAAGAATTGGCAGGTCTTAGCTCACTTCTCCAGCCTCGTGATAGCACTTCCTCACACTTGAAGCTCCAGCCCAAAGTATTATCCACTGTTCTTGAACTAGCCATTAGTTCTCACCCTACAGGTTTGCTTAAAGATGGCATCTTCAAAATACATTCCTTATACCATCACTTACTTATATTTTTGCACGGTAAATGCCTTGCTAACTTACCAGTATTCTCCATTTTACATGTATGATGAATTACGTCTTTTTACCTTTGTGCCTTTAGTGTCTAACCAAAGGCATTTGTTAATATTCTTGATGAAATAATAAGTGCATACATAAATAAAGGAATTAAAAAAGGCAAGAGACTATTTCCAGCCTTTTGTATCATTGGTAGGCTATTGTAAACATACTAAGCTATGTCATTAAATGAGTTCACACAGATTCCCTTTGCGTCTTCACACTACCATTATGAGATAATAAAAATTATTAGTCCCCCTTCAGCTGGGAAAAAAATAATTAGAAACTCCAGAAATAGATAAATTTATATAAGTCCACACTTTTAGAAATTAACATGGCCAAGATTTATACCATGATGTGCTCAAGATTTGAACAAATTTTAGGAACTCTCAAGGTACTGAGTATTTAGATTCCTCAGTTGGAGTCATTCTTTACATCATTCATTCATCATTCCATCATTTTCTCATCCATTTAATAAGAATTTATTTAGAAACTACTTTAAAGCAGATTCTATACTGGGTTCCAGAGCATGCAAAAATGAACACCATTCCTTATTTTCAAAGCGCTTATAGTTTTACTGAATAGGTGATAACACAGAGAGCAGTAATATAAGTTATGTCCCTCAAGCCCTCTGAAATGTAATAGAAATTAAAGCAAAAAAAAAAAAAAAAAAAAAAACAGTCACCATTACAGCAATTGCTAAACCAAAGTTTTAGTATCTTTCTATCTGCCAAATAGCACCCTACTCTCCTTCACTGGCAGCAATACCAGGAAGTAGTCTATTATTTCATTGCTTACAAATGCATTTTGATCATTGTGCTGGCTGCTCAAAAACATTCAGTGATTTCTCGTTGTCAAGCAAAAACCTCTAAACTTCTTATTAACATTCTATAAACACTTCCAGGTTTATCTTCTATACATCTTTTAAATTCCTCCCTGGTTGCCCACATTATTTTCTAAATCTATCCTGCACCCTCTCTGCATCTTTGTTCCAGCTAAGTCTATTAGGGTTACATTTACTCTTTCTATTTAGGCCTTTCTGCCAACTATGTTCTTTCTTTTCCTGGATGTTTCTAAAACATTTTGCTTTGTAAAAGTATCTCCTTTCTTTTACAGCTTTGTCAGAAAATAGTGAATTATTCTAGGTTGAAATGAACCGTGTATGTGTCAGCCTCCTGCTCTGGTCTGTGAATGTATTAGTGGCCACAGCAGTTTCTTCTTCATTTTTATATACTCTGTCTAATGCAAAGCCATGTGTTGTGTACTCAGAGAAGGACTGCTGACAGGAGTGGGCTGACCAGCCTTTTGTAATGTTTACCTGTCAAACATCCTATCTCCCATTTCATTGGCAAGCTCTGTGAGGACTGAAACTATGAATGTCATTGTATCTTTCACTATCATCTCACCATAGATCCCAGTACAGTCTTTGGATACATTAAGTACCCCGCACGTATTTGTCAATGAATTTAAAAAGTTGTAATTTTCATGGTAGGAGTGGTCTTATTTCATGTATTATATTTATCACTGTGTTTATTTTTTACTTAGAAATGGTGGCTCCCCAGTAAGTGACTATCATTTAAATAGAAACCAATTTCCAAATGTCTAGCCATGGAATGTAATGGACACACTGTTTTGCCCGACCTGCTTTTCTGACCCCATCTCCACTTGACACAGTGCAAATGACAGAGGTAGCTTAATTATAAAGTGTGATTTTCTGCCAGATGAGAATTGATAGGTCCAAAGATGAGAAACCATAAACTGCTAATCATAACTTCGTCCTAGGATTTTTGAGACAATGAATTAAGTTGATTAGCTAGAGTTTCTGGATAAAGAAACTGAGGTACAGGGCAATCATGATGATCCCTTAGGCTCTGATTACAATCATCTGTTAAATTCAGTTCCAGACCGTCATTCATGACATAGCTGTGCTATGTGATATCTAATGCATGTCCCTTTTGCTTAAGCTTGTTCAAGATGGATTTTTTAAACTTTGTTTCCAAAAAAGCCTTCATGACTGCAAAGACATCTTGATAAAAGACAAAAGTGATGATAGAGGCTTGGGAGAATAAGGAGAAATAGCAGTAAATTCCAAAATTGAACTATAGGCATTTACCTAGCACCTCTCCAAAGGAAAGATATAAAGACTCAAACACTAAGAAAAGTCTTTAATAGCTTGTCTAATCAAATAAGACCCTGCGTAACAGTTTCATAAGAAATTACTAGACCAAAAGGGAAGAAAACCAGGCTAGGCCATATTAGTGATATTCAAATGAGTGATGAACAGGAGCAGCCCATCTAGACTTAGAGAAGAACAGAAGAAAGTAGGGGAAAACACTAGGAGCTTGGCTAAGAGCCTACCGTGTCACAAATAAATGCTTGCTTTTCTCTTTGCTTCCATCCTTTAGCAGTGTGTATTTGTGTGTGTGCTATCAATTATGTCCCCAGCATCTGATTTAATGCTGAAGTTACAGAGAAAAAAGGCGATCTCTTCCATTCAAGAATCTTCCTTACATTAGGGAGATTATGGTCTGTTATGAAAGGCAGAGTATATTGTGACAGGTGCCGAGTACTATGTCCTAGACTAGCATCGTGAGGGTGTAGATTAAAGGAACCTGGCCAGAGTGAAGGCTCCATAGAAAGTTTCACTGAGCATGCAAGGCTTGAGAAGCCCCCAAAGATGAATAGTATTCACCGTGCCAAGAAGAGTGCTGCATGTAGCAAAGGGCATTCTTTGACAAGGAAACAGCACATGCAAAGACATGGAGACTGCATAAAGCATGGCACATCCAGGAGGGGTGATGATGCTTCCCAGCTTATGTTTTAATGGGATAGGTAGACAAGTAAATCAACTGTTGCAATGATAAGTCCTTTGACAGAAATGAGCATATGTTCCTCCGTGAAAACAAGTAAGGGAAACCAACATCGTCTGTTGAAGTGGTTGAGATTACAGAAGACTTCCTGGGGGAGATGACACTTGAGTGAGTCTTGAATGATAAACAGGACATATTCACGTAGAGAAAGGGTGATAAGGGAGGATTTTTCTGTGAAATGAACAGTACGTGAACAAGCATTAAAAAGCTTTGCTTCAGCCAGGCACAGTGTCCCATGCCTCTAATCCTAGTACTTTGGAAAGCCTGAGGCAGCAGAACTGCTTGAAGCCAGGGGTTCAAGATCAACTTGAGCAAGAGTGAGACCCTATCTCTACAACAAATAGACAAATTAGCAGGATGGGTGGTGCCTGTGGCTCAAAGGAGTAGGGCACCGATCCCATATGCCAGAGGTGGCAGGTTCAAACCCAGCCCTGGCCAAAAAAAAAAAAAAAAAAAGAAGAAGAAGAAAAGTTAGCTGGATGTGGTGCATATGCCTGTAGTCCCAGCTCCTTGGGAGACTGAAAGGAGGATCTCTTGAGTTCAGAAGTTTGAGATTGCAGAGATCTATGATGATGCCACCGTACCCTAGACTAGGTGACATTGTGAGACTCTGTCCAAAAAAAAAAAGCCTGACTTATTTAATAGCAAGTGTGTATAATCTATTCTCCCTGTTCTAGAAATAATAGGGAAGTAAAAGAGTCTAATTTTATTCACAGAACTAATATTGACTTCTTAGTAAAACTGTCTAAAGAGGAGATAGATTCAATATATAAAACAAAATACCAGATCAAAAGAGGTAAACAGGCAAGATAAAAGAAATGAGAACTGGCACTTGATCATCATGCTGAGAAGCAATAAGGAGTGGTGAGGACAGCGGCAAAGTGGACAGTATAGGGCCCACCTAGATGTACAGTACTCATCAGTTTCAAACAATCACCATGCAGAAACATGGCCTCAAAGTTTCTACTTTTCTTATTGCCAATCAAATCTAGATCATGTGTATGTGTATGTAAGAAATCTTCTAATGGCAATTTAACACTCTGTGGGATAACACTGTGACTAAAACAAAACATTTCTGAAAGTCAAAGGCAGATCAGAATCCCACAACTTACAATACTTGAATTAAAACTTTGATGCCAGGCTCAGTGCCTGTAGCTCAAGTGGCTAGTGTGTCAGCCACATACACCAGAGCTGACAGGTTCGAATCCAGCCTGGGCCTGCCAAACAACAAAGCAACTATAACCAAAAAATAGCTATTCTGTGTTAGTCACAGTGGGCGCCTATAGTCCCAGCTACTTGGGAGGCTGAGGCAAGAGAATTGATTAAACCCACGAGTTTGAGGTTGCTGTGAGCTGTGATGCCACAACACTCCACCCAGGGCGACAGCTTAAGATTCTGTCTCAAAAAAAAAAAAAACTTTGATGCCAGACACGTTAAAAATGTCTGTACTTCAATAATCTGCCACATAATTTTTCCCTTTCAGTTTGAATTAAACTTCATTATCAATTGGGAGATGGTATAATAATATTTGATCTTTTTTTATCTAAAGAAAACTCCATAAAACTTAATTTCCCCCATTTCTTGATGTCCTAAAATTTGGACTGGACTAAGACTTACGTGGTAATTGAACATTAGTATCAACTAACACGTGCTAAAACAATTATCTATCTTTTCTTAAAAGGAAAAGTCATAAAAGTTTATTTTTTCCATTTCCCAAGGTCCTAAGACTTGCGCTAAGCCTTCTATCAGCCCCTTCAGCAAGGATGTAAGCATTCAGCAGCATCATTTGGCAAGGTATGCTAGGATGCCTAATTATTGCCCAAAGGTAACGTGTAGTTTGAGGGAGCACAAAAGGGGACAGAGGAGGCATCCCGGCAAGTACCTTCCTCCTGCTCTGTCTTTCTGCTCATGCTCACCTCTCCTGCTCCCTGTGCAGCCTTACACTCATTGCCATTAAATTCCATCCACATAGCAGGCAGTATTTGTTACCACCAGCTCCCTCCATGGAACACATAAATATTTCTTCTTATTTAAAAAATAAGTGATTAAATAAAACAAATATTACATCTATAAAAACTGATTCTCAGAAAAATTAGCAATAACAATATCTATCACTTATACCATGCTTTTAATTCTGTGTGTGATTTTATAAACCTTCATGCGATACATATGACAATATTTTTTTAATGGGGCAAATATTACATCCTTATCATGCAGATGAAAAAGCTGAGGCTTCAAAGCACATCACCGCTCTACTGTAAGTTACTCTTTGTCTGTATACCTCAACTTTAACTTTGAAATAGGAAAAATAATAGAACGTTATGTAATAGTTACTGTTTTGAAGATTGTAAGAGATGGTTGATAATGGCCCAATGCCTGTCTTAATGTAAGAGCATAGACATATCAGCTGTCTTTACACTCATTGTTACTATTAAGATGCTAGGTTAATTCTAACTACTACAACAGATAAATTTAAGAATCTTAGTGGCTGTCTCACTTATATATAAAGTCTAGTCGGCAAGCGGAGAGTGATGGAAGAAGGAGAGAAAAATGGGCTTTGTTTCAGTCAGGGATCAAGGTCATCCAACAGCCTCTGGTGTTTGGGGGTCCCTGGGATAAACCTCTGTGCTTGATCTATGGAAGAGAAAAGAGAGAATGAAATAAGATTTTCATAGTCCAGGCCTTCAAGTGACTTCATTTCTTCCATCTTTATTTCATTAATCAGCACTTAACCACTTAACCAACTTCACAGGAGACTGGGGAATGCCATCTAACTGTGTCCTGAGGAAGAACAGAGAATGGGTTTGCATGAACACAAAGGCATCTAAGTCTTACTTTAATAGACTTGGCTTAGACCCATCCAGCTAATAACTGTGAAAGTTAAAGCTTAAAAGTGAACAGTCTGACTAGGGTTCTCAGCTTTCCCTTCTACAACTGCCCAAACTCATATGTGCAAACAGAATCCAGTTGTCCTGATTTTGAGTTTTGGGGTCTTTTCTCCCACATTTCTTCTGGTAAGATCACGTTTATGAACTATAAATACTGGCTTCTTTCCAGCACCTCACTGTGCCACATCACAAGTAGCACATCCACTAAACTAGAAACCTAATCTCTTCTTTTATAGTTGAACCAGTAGAGAACGATCTTACTCTGTGACTACTTCATGCCTCCCTGAGGTGAAGGATAGACTAATTATTAGTTTCTCATAGATGAGAGCAATTTAGAGCAATAACTAATTAAATAGGGAGTGTTTATGCATATGGGGTTCATGCTATGAAGTCACATCAAGGCATCATTTCTTGGCATGCTGAAATTGATAAAAATTGAGCCATTTTTCAAATGCAATGGGGTGTGGCTTTACCAAGAGGTAAAACTGGAGCCACACCTAGAGTCTTCCTTCCTTGCTCTAAGTCCTGGCATAGGGGCTTTCTCTACCTTTGAATAACATTGGGTTCCTTGACTGCTGGGAGGTGGATTTAGATCGATGCTGAAAGAAGACATTGTGGGACCCTCATTGTAAACCCAAAGCATGAGCATGGCCCACAGTCCAGGCCAGAGGATGTCTAGCACAAGCAGAGTGTGTGTGAGCTATTGGTGTCACGCTTGCTGTCACTTAACAAGGCCGAGCACACCAACCCTGCCTCAGAGACACAGCTTCGCCTATCCCAGGCAAAGTCTCCAATTCCAGGAACTTTTCCTGAGTAAGTTGCCAAGCTAGTTCATAAGTTGCTCATTCGCCTTAAATCTTGGAAACTGAGAAACCACCATCTAGCAGAATATATTTGTGTGTCTCTCTGATCTCAAAACTTTTTAAGAGTACAGTAGAGATTTGGTTCTAAAGGCAGGCAAAACTGGTTTCAAATACTGGTTTGAACTCATGGTTACTACAGAGGAGAGGTTAGCTTAAACCTAGGGACCAAATCTAACACATCACCTATTCTTGAAAACAAATGTTTATTGGAAATCGGTCACACTCACTCGCTTATAAATTGTCTGCGGCTGCTTGCACACCACAGCTGCAGAACTGAGCCGTTCCAGCAGAAGCTGTCTGCGATCTGCTGAGCCATCAATATTTATTGGTTAGCGTTTTACAGAAAATGCATGGGACTTCAATTTCTTCCCCTCTTAAATGCAGGTAATTATGTCTAACCCAAAACTGTGGTGAGATTTTTTTTTAAAAAACTAGTGCACAAAGCATCTAGGAGCCAGACACAGGTGCTCATGCCTGTAATCCCGGCACTCTGGGAGGCCGAGGCGGGAGGATCCCTTGAGCTCAGTAGTTACAGATGAGCCTAAGCAAGTGTGAGACCCAGTCCATACTAAAAATTAAAAAAAAAATTAACCAGGTATGGTAGCATGCCTGTAGTCCCAGATACTTGGGAGGCTAATGCAGGAGGACTGCTCGAACCCAGGGGTTTGCTGGGAGCTAGGCTGATGCCATGGCACTCTACCCTGAGCAACAGAGTGAGACTGTCTGGAAAAAAAAAAAAAAAATCCATCCAGGGTAATTGCCAACATGAAACAGATTCTCAATAAGTAGTAGCTTCCTTTCCTACAGTTACTTTGTATTGGGGTGCATTTGGGTGGCTGCAGTACAGAGGCTCGGTGACAGAGTCAATATGACAGGTGTGGGAGTACTGCTCCTCCACGGACAGCCGTCCTCTTGAGAACTTTCAGTGGAGCCCAGTCATTCAGCTTCCAGACCAAAAGAACAAAAGGGACAACATGTGCACACTTTCTACTTTCAGCCACATTCCTACAGAAGGTGAAGAGATCAGACAGGGGCCTCTCATGATCCTGATAACACTGTTACAATGAAAATCAGCCAGTTCCAATTTTTTTTTTTTTTTTCTCAAAGAAAGAAGTAAATAATCATTTTATTCTTTACTCTTTTAAACTTGTTCCAAACAACCTGTCTTACTCTGAAAAGTGCTATATGCATTCTTACTTGCATAGAGAACTAAATAATGTCTTCTGTAATTCGGAGGAAAGTTTAGTTAGCATTCTTAGGGTTTTAAGACCATATATTAGTAACAAATTGTGTATTACTCTGGATTAGACAATGTGACGATATTATGGAGTCTCCTTCTCTCAACAACTGCTTGAGACAGATGTTATCATTCTGGACTTACAGGTGATTAAACGGGAAGACAAAATAACCTACCAAGTTTATGAGACCAGTAATTGGCATAGTTAAAATTCAAAGCCAATCTGGCCTTCCTCTGAGTCTGTCTAATCTTTTAAAAAGGTGACAATGTCATAAATTACAAAAGTACTGGATTTTTAACCTTACCAAAGAAATATTGTTGGTAAGCCTGAACAGCTGGCAAGAGGAAAGAAGAAAACAAACTATACAAATAGAGTCTGAACAACTATAAATATTTGTAATCCCTTCTATAGGAGTTTTGTATCTCACACATGTCTCAATGGAAAGCCTCATGGAAAAGATTTGGATCAGAAATGAAAAATTCTGGCCTCTGATCTTATACAGGCCATTTACTTTCTCTCAACTTTTGTACTTTTAAATGAGAAACTTGAATGATATTTGAAGTCACTTAATCTGAAAGTCCATGACACTTTCCAGAGAGCAAGTGTTGGTCATTTGGTCACTAGGTACTGAAGCCCAAAATACACAGTATCCAACCATGAACATGGCCCAGAGTCCCTGTTGGTGGGAAATACACACACTCATACACACATACAAACAGGACACGTCGCACCCGCACGCACATGCACACACGCACATATATGCACAAACACAACATGTACACACCCACACGCACATACACCCACCATTTTTCCTTAGTGTTTGATTTAAAACAAATAAACTTTAATGAGAGTGAGAAAAGTAAGCTTCATAAAAGTACAAAGCTCGACGGTGATCAAGAAAGAAAAGAGAAACAAGATGTTTACATAGTTTCTGACATTGATTTGGAATAAAATATACATAAAAAGATAGTAAAAATGAAAGTACATCCATTGATAAAAGCAAAGCTTAATTAAAGTATGTACTTGTGAATATATACACACACCTGCACTCGCTCTTTGAGCAGTGGCTGAGAGAAAAATGAAAATTCCATATAATTTCTGATTCCCAGGAGGGAGGTAAAGGAGACAGTGGGCATGAACATGACTAATACTGATTGAGCAACTCTCTCATCCCAGACCTTGGCCATATCCTACTTTCATGATAGAATTTGCATAGCAGCCTATCTCACCTTCTTAGAGCCTTTATGAAAAATGCATGATTATTTCCAGTTTAGAGAAGCAGACCTTGCTTACAGAGGCAAACTGGTTTGCCCGAGATCACCCTGCTAGTTAGCTGTTAAATCAGGCATTAAATCCACATCCAAAGCTTTTCCTCTAACACTTTACGATTGCAAAGCAATCTCAACCTTCATCATGTTATTGTATCCTAATTTTCAACTAGTTAAGAAAGAGGAAGGCAGATAATATCTTTTCTGTTTTTTATAAAGGAAGAAGATAATGCTTACAAAAATTTAGCAGTTTGTCTAAATTTACATGCCAGGCACAGGGGTGGTATGAATTCAGCTTCTCTGACTGGTAAATCAGTTCCTTGGTTACTCCAGTCTGCTGACACTCTTGACTAATCAGTAACATCAGCCTTTTATTACTGAGAGGCTTAGAGCTCACGGTTCAGAGAAAAGTTGCTAGAGTTGCATGAATTTGTGTGCAAATCTAGGCTGCAACATTTACTAGCTATTTGTGAAAATTGATTAATTACTTTTTACTTTGGTTAATTTGTTCTGACATTTACAACAAAGGAATTTGAGGGAATTCAATAATTTAATAGGACTGGCCTGCAGCATAGGCATAGGTGGGGATCTTGAGAAGCAAATCATGAAAACAAAGGTGTGTACTATCAGGATAGAAGCAGGAGATGGTGAGGAAGCCACATAGGAGAGGGGAGGAGCCAGGCACAGGTGCACTTGCAGGAAAAATCCCAGCTTCAGCCTGCTCCTTCAGAAGCATAAATTATACTGCAGTTTGCTATTCCCCCCACCCAACACACACCCTTAAGTCAAGGAAGGGAAATGAGCATTCACACTTCTGCACCACTTAGTCATTGAATAAAAACCACAGCAGGAGTGGTAAGAGAAGAGAGGCTGCAAAAGTCTAAGACCTTCTGGCTCTGTACACCTGCCGGCAAAGCGGTGGCAGTACCCTCAGGGCAGAGAAACGGGAAAAGACTTGGGAGCCAGGAAGAGAACAAATATTAATAGCAGGTCCTTGGGGGGCCTGGGGGGAACAGTCAGCATATGCAGCAGAGGAATTATTTTGCTATGATGACTTTTCATTATTATAGAATGTGAATGTCACGTTTTTTCATGGGCCACATTTCTCAGAATATTGGAGAAAACCCATATATTCTCCTTGAGTCTAAGCTGAAATTCAGGTCAAGGCCAGAAAAAGATATCAGTTCAGGAGAAGATATACATTCCAGATCAAGATCAAAAATGGAAGCGCTAAGCTGCAAGCTTTATTAGACCATCTACAGCATCCGTTTCAGGCACTATTCGCAGCCAAGGGACAAGTTCTCAGCCCCTGTGATTTATTAGAGAGGAGAGGCCCTGAAGCAATGCAGCAAATGGAGACTGAGTGAGATGGTACTCTTTGTTTTTTTAATCACAGAAATACATCCATCCTCCCAGAATCATTTAAACATTTTTTTTAAATTCTTCACCCACACCTTCCCTGATACAATGAAGGCCTAAATTAATTACACACGGGGTAAGCAGGTACATGGCTTCACAGAGGGGATCTAGATTACCTCCCTGCATACCGCATAGCAAATATAACTCCATCCCAGAAATAAGGCATTAGGCATAACTGAAAAACATTATTCTGCTCCCAGATTTTCTGGTTTCAGCTGGTCTCCTTTAATAATTCTTATAAAAAATGTTTGCTTGTTTATACTCTAGATTTTTCTTTGAAAAGGACATATTATATCCTAAAGAAGAATAGCTCATTGAATAATAAGTAAGCAGACTGACACATGCAAAGTTTTTTCCAAGGTAGTAATTCAGAGGCGTCACTCTATCATGATAAAAGTGATAAAAGCAAATCTAACCCTGATTTAAGGAAGCAAAAGTCCACGTCTTTGATTTTGGGTGCTTTAGTCATGGCAATGGATTCTATTAAATGTGAACAGCTTAGATTTATTATAGATAGCACTGATTCAGGGTGGTGGAAAGTAAAAAAAATAAAAGGCATATAAATCTAAAAAAAATAAAAAATAAAAAAAAAAATAAAGCTGTTGTAAACTCTCAATGACACCAGCAGAGCTAAGTAGCCACAACCCTCCCACAGCAGGGAAGCAATGTTTATAGCAAATATAGATCTAGTCTTGAATTCCAGATCTGACCTTGACTAGCTGGATTATTACTAAGTTATTCAAAGTCTGTGAATCTCCATTTCTTTATCTGTGCTATAAGGAAATGATGTCACTTATAGTTTTGTAGTGAGGAGCAAGTGGGATAATTCATGAAGGTAATCTGGGAAGTGCCAACCATAGGCACTCTCATTTACCTTATTGTATGAGTCAGGGTCAGCTTTCAGTCTTGAAGACTTGGAAAATTCACCTGATGTACCACACAAACTTAGTAGTGACGACGCTGAGTGATTCTGGAAAGTAACCAGCTGGAAAGGCTCCTTGGTGGCAATGTGACACCACTGGAAAGGGCAGTTGTGGAGAAATGATGTGACAGATTGTCCAGTTGGAATGTATATTAGTTTTCTACTGCTACATAACAAATTTTCATCAATGTTGCACCTTAAAACAACACACATTTATTATCTCACAGTTGTTGTGGGTTTTAAGTCTAGTCATGATTTCACTGAATCCTCTCCTTTGTGTGCTGAGGTGTTGGTTGGGTTATGTTTCCACCTGGAGTCCCGACTGGGGAAGAATCCACCTTTGAGATCATTCACATTGTTGGTAGAATTCATGTGCACAATGCAATGATACATTTCAAAACTATTACAAATAGAGTATAAATGTCTTGCCACAACAAATTCGTAAGCAAGGAGATGGTTATGTTAATTGGTTAGATGTAGGCATTCCACATTGTATATCAAATCAGCACATTATACCCCATAAATGCATTAATGGACACAGTCATGATTTAATAAAGAATAATAAAAAAAAAAAAGAATTTACTTCTTTGTGACCAAAGGATGCAGGGACTTGGACTGTCACTGTTTGTTGGCTACATACTGCCATCCAGTTCTGGAGACTGCCTGCAGTTCCTAGAGGCTGCCCATAGTTCCCTGCCATGTGTTCTTCTCTAACCTGGCCAGGTACTTCCTCAAGCCTCTGGGTATAATGTGCTACTGTAGAATCTTATTCAATGTAACATAACACAAGAGTGGTTTTTAAGGAGACCATTCATTACCTTTGCCACAATAATCTATTGGATGAAAACATCACAGATCCCACTGGCATTGGATGAGATGGGATTAGACAGGATATGTGTGTTAAAGACTCTTGATTCTAACAGCTTTTTAGCCTCACCTCCCTTTTCCCCCTGAGCTCCATATCTGATCAAGCTAATGAGAAAGTCTGTGAGTTCCCTCATTTGCCACCAGGAGGAGAGTCAAACCACTGCAGTGGTGAAGCTTATGTTCTTTTGGAGTGTGTGTCTGTGTTGCCAACAGTCTCGAGAGTGAACCGAAATCCGAGTGGTGGTCCATTCCATTCTGCATGGTGTCTATAACTGTGTGGAGGTCACTAGCAGAGGCCTGTCAGCCTCCCAAACCATGGTTATTGATAATATGGACAGGCATCCAAAGCTTTCTAAATGATCATTCTTCAATTATATCAAGCAAGTATCATAGGCCGTCAGTTACCAAGACTCACTGGACCTACTTGAAAAGGGTTGTAAACAAACTTTTTCACTGATAAAGGGATTAGTCTACTTTTTCTGTTCACTCATTCATACTTTTATCCATCTATTCATTCTAGAAGGATTTATTGAGACTGTTAAATAACAGGATGCAGCAATACATGAGACAGATAATATCGTTCGTTTTATATGTTTCCCAAATAGGTGGGAAACACAGACAAGGAAACAGGCAATCATATTGTGAAGGAACAAGAACTACAATGAATAAAGTGAAGTGATGGGAACACTGAGGAAAAATTTCTGCTCCACTGAAATGTGGTGATTCCAACTGAGGACTGAAGAATGATTAGAAATAAGATGATCAAAATGTCTAAGAAGTAGGGGGGTTGCATGGAAGACCAAATGGTCCAAAATGATAGGAAGCATGTGAAAAGGTCCAGTAGCAAAAATAAATAAATAAAATATTGGGAGAACTGAGAGTTCCCTCAATGATTTCAATCACATAATGTCATGACAGAATGTGCCTGTTATTTTGATCTCTGCAGAGTCACTCTGAAACAACATGGAAATCACAGAACATCCAATATTACAACTAAAATCATCACCTTTCATATTCACAAAGGACGTCTTTCTTTCAGTTTTCTAGTGGACAAAAGGCAGCTCTAGAAATTTTGAATTAGAAAATTTTTGAAACAATTTTAATATAATAAGGAGTTCCTAACACACATCTTCTTGGATATGTTGTGTAGCTTTTAAGATGAGTTTATCTCTGCAATTTTCTTTAGCGTTATCCCAGTGTAACAAGGAACAAGCACACCCAGGTCCTCCCAAGGAATGCTCCGTGTGTCTGGGCTATGCTTCAGCACCAACACTTAAGAGCTGTGTAGTCTGGGGGTTTCTTTGGACCCTAGTTTCTTCATTTGTGAATAGGCAACAATAATATTTGCAGAGATTTCACCTAGGAGAATATGAGATCTCCTTAATTACGTGAACTTTTTCTGTGTTCCATAACCCAGAGCTATCATTATAACTCACTCCACAGTTGGAAAGAGACAGCAAACCTCCTCAGAGAGAAAAATCTCTGATCCAAACTTGGCTTCACAGTGAAGGCCGCTCCAGTCTGAGCAGGGAAAGCTTGCCATTGTTGATTCACTTGGTGTCAGTGCCCAAGATACTTACTGACTTGTGTTTATATTTATGCTGGCATGTGGCGTCTCAGGAGGTGTGATTGAGATATAAAAAAAGACAGGAGAAAGCAGAACGTTGTAAAAGCCAAAGCAAGCACAAGAGTTTGCCTCTTCACTTTGAGTTGACTTTTAAATAACTTTTTGAGTCCTCCTTCTGCATAACACCACTAAGGAGAGAGATCTTAACCATCACAGAGGAAGAGAGAGAAAGGAGGGACAGCAATGGCTATATAAGTACTGTCAGTATATTAAGATGTAATTACAATTAATATGCATTAAATACATGTGAAGAATTAGTTGGTTAAAATATTATTGACTTTTTTGGGCTAGAAAAAAGATCAGTGCAGAGTAAAATTTTACCTATAAAAAATTTAGAGGCAGGAGACTCAGGGTATGACAAAACTATGCTTCTATTAGAACCTGATTCCGTGATTACACATATCATCTGAGATCAGCTGCAAACAGGAGGATAGCCCACCTAGGCTAACAAAGTAGAGCAAATCAATGCACTACCCTCATCTTTCACCTGGGCTCCAAACGGCCTGCAGGGAGATATTTCTGTTCTGATACGCAATCATATGTGTATAGATGCACGCCAACAAATCTTTATGTGCCTTTCTCCAAAGATGGGAGCTTAGACAACAAAACAGCTTCTTTAGCACATACAGGGATTCTACGTTCCCTGGTCGGCTTAAGGAAGAAGGACTTAGTGGGCGAAGCAAGGGTTCCTCAGGTTAAAGGAAGCTGCAGTTAGAATACCAGCCTTCCATTTTACTGCACAGGCATCCAATTCGGGGTGGAAAAGTATTACTCCCTTTGTTCTATTTCCCTTAATCCAGATGTTGCTTATTGTTATTCAGTATGATAATTACATATCCCACACCCATTTCTGAAATTACCCACTTGCAAACCAATGATGAACCTATCCCACAGAGTGACACTAACAGCCCCCAGAACCAAGCCCATTCTGCCATTTTATGAAAGAACAAAACACTGAATTCTTGAAAGGTTACTCAGCAGGCCCTGAAATTTGGTAAAATGCTTTTCAAAAAGCATTATAGCAAGGTTCACCTATAATAACGGAGTTGTAAAGTTAACCTAATTGTCTAAAACCAGAGGATCAATTTCATAAAGAATGTTATAATCTTAGAACAAAGTTCCATGGAGCCATTATAGTCAAATAATAAAAGCATATTTGATGGCATGAGGAAATGCTCCTTCTTTGTTATAGAACACGATGTGCAAAAATATGATTCTACTTTTACAGTATGTCAGTGCATATATGCCTAGAATGCCTGTACCATCTCTCTCTTGACCTCTCCCTCGCTCTCTCCCTCTTTCCCTCCCTCCCCTGTACACTTCTGTGTGTCTGTGTGTGTGTGTAGAAGGTGTTCACTTGCCTCCTTCAGATCACACTCCCAAGTCACTTTCTCACTGAAGTGTTCCCTGGACACTCCATCCAAAGTTCCAAGCTCTTTTCAAAACCTTCAATCTCCATTTCCTTGTTAGTTTTTTCTTCGTAGTATTTATAACTTTGCAACATACTAAACATAATCTGGTCCTGGACAGTAACACATGGCACACAGACTATAGTCATTGAGAAGAGTTTAATGGTGGTGCCACTTACAAGTGTGTGTGAGCAGGGGAAAGAAAAATCAGCAAGAGATTATAAAATAGGCCAAGATGAGCAACAATAAGATGGCCAATATGACCACTGGGAATGAAGAATAGAGAAGAAACAGCAGTCACTAGAACTCAGGGAACTAGGTAGCCCTAGATGCCAGAGGGTTGTGCCAAGGAACCAAGCCACTGTGACTCCCCAGCCCAGCAGGAGTAAATACTCGTAAATACTCCGCTTCTCTCTCCTTCCTCATCTGGACTCCTCCGGGGGCCTCCCCCTTTTCTGAGTCCAACTACAAGTCAGAGCACACAGGAGCTTGTCCTTAAAGTTCCTTCTCCCAGGACAAAGGGCAACGTGGAAATATCCAGGTTGATAATAACCAACAAGTGCAAAGTTTACTTAATAATATTTTATCAACTCTCTGCCACTAAAACATAATCTCCGAGATAATGGGGATTTTTTTTTCAACTGTGTGATCCACTAATATATTTCCAGGAGATGGAAATACCTGTGTGAGATAGAAGCTTAAGTAAATACTTGATAAATAAATGAATACTGAATGATAGTTAGAAAATGTTTGTATTTGGGTAGTATGCTTATGGATGATTTTAATTTCTTTATGTGACTTTCTATATTTTCCAAATTTCCTCAATAAACATATACTTTGCTTACAATCAGGAAATAGTATATAAATATATATATGTGTGGTCTGTGTTTATATGTTTAGTCTGGAGTCTGGCAAGTAAGCAGGGGAAAGAAGCCAATTATTTTCTTGAAATTTATAAAGTAATAAAACAGGTGCCGTGTTCCCCAGCCATGGACCATGCAGATGTAGTTATGTCTAGGAAGCTCTGATCAATATTACCTTTCCAGACAGTACAAATACTCCAGACCAATTGTCTGCCCATATATTATTTATGCTGTCAAAATAATATTTAGGCAATACATATTTAAAAAACAGCTGGCTCTGGAGACACAACTAGAACACTGATCATGAAAGACCTCTGCCTTATTTTGATGAATTGAAGGAAAGACATCCTTCAGGATTTGACAACTATTTTTAATAAAACCAGACAAGCAGCTTGGCAGCTCCTGTTCCTGGCAGAGGCCCCTAACCTTTAGCAATGTATACCCCAAGTGAATAGCATTACTTACACTCTTATCTATTTACCTGTAAGTTATAGTTACCTGTATTACAAACCTAATTCAATCATCAGTCTCAAAACACAAGGACAACGGTGATTTCTAGCAACATGTTTCCCAAGGCAGAAGTTATTCTGTCAGCAGCAAAAATAATGATTGGATGATATGAAATTGTATTTTATTACTTGAGTCAAAACATATATACTAAAATCTTTCTAAAAGTGCCTTATTGCAACCAAGTTTTACTTGCCCTTGATACAAGGTGCTCCATCATACTGCTGTCATGAAAACACCAAATGCCTATGGCAGAGTTGTTATCTAATACATTCACACCATCATTATAATAGGGGCTGCCAGCATTTTGAATGGAACGTAACAGATATTGATTTGCACACCTCGGTGTTATTATTGTACTTTGCCTTTACCACCTTCTAGCTTGGAAATAAATGAGCTTCTATTTCTGTTCACTGTTGTTCCTTTCCTCATTCCAGATGTTGTTCCTTGCTTTTCAGCATGATAATTGCACATCTAAAAGCTAGAGACTCCCTGAATGCTGTAAGAAGCACCAGACTGTATGAAAGTGCATGGTCAGTCAATAAAGAGGAAAGGGAAAACCTTAGATATAGCTCATATATCATATGAGTTCATATAAATTAATAATATCATTAATTCAATGAGGGTTTAAGTTAACTTCTTTATACCTAAGTTATATAATTGCTTAATCATATATATGTGTACTTATAAACTATATGTTATATACATATATATATACACACACACATACAATTTTTTTCTCACATCTATCATGAAATTTCATAAAAATAAACATTTACTATAAGAATAGTTCCTGATAAGGTCAGTGGAAATAAAATTATAAATCAAAGCATTATATTGAGGTGATGGTAGGAAATAAAAGCTATTTCCAGCTGACATTTCTTGGCACAGCAGCTACTACACTCAGGGCCTTTGACTAATGATCTTTAGCGAATGCCCTAAGCTTTCATGGATTCTGGCCAGGACAGCCTTGGATCAACAGGTATAATGGTAAGAGGAAGAACACTGGCACCTTTGATTGGGGTGATAAATTTGTTAATAAATGGTTACCAAATTTATACAGTGGATGATGACTAACTTTATACCCAATTCATTAGTGATATATCTTTGTATGGGATTAGCAATGGTAGCCTCAAGGAAATAGAAACGTAAAGGGTAAAAAGGAAATAACAGCAACCAAGGCAAGAGCTAAGCAAATTACTTAACCTCCATAAGCCTTAGTATTCTTATATGGAGAAAACAGATAATAGTAGCACCCTTCTCATGGTGTACTGACACATAGTGGATTTTAAAAAATCAATAAATTCCATCCTAAATATTATTCAACATTATTACTATTATTGGAACTCATTGATTCATGGTTCTTTGGTTCATCCTTTAAATGTAATTTCCATTTAGCTTACTCTTTACATTCATTTCTGAAAAGAAATTGGCTGCATCATAGGGAAGATGAATATTTACTACAGACTATCACAGAGACAGTAGGATGGTAAAATAGTGCTACATCATCCTTGATCTTAGGATGGCCGGGTCATTAGATTGTCTACTGGTCTGTTGGGTAATCTCTGGTCTTGAGGTAGCTATGGGAATATGCAGATGCTGAGGGTCCAATAAAACATTTTGTGTGCAACTCACTGCTAGAACATTCACCTCAAGGACACAGCAAAGCAATTTCCAGCTAGGTTCAAAAGGGTTCCATCATGGCACAGTGGTTTTCTTCTTGTATTTAACTTCATTTTTTTTAAATTTCAGATTAATATAAGGGTACATATGTTTGTGTTTGTTAGAAAACGTTCTATTTGAGTCCTTCACCCAGGACGTGTGCCATATACCCTGGTCCTTCACCCAGGACCCAATTTCTATTTGAGTCCTTCACCCAGGATGTGCGCCATATACCCTGACACTATACCCAATAGGTGGGGCTTGCTGAGCTTGTTCCCCCACCGCTTCTTGAATTTAATTGTTTTTTTTTTTTTTTCCTTTTCTGTGGATGCTTGTTTTTCATTCTTGAGATATTTTACTAAGGAGAATAGTCTTCAACTCCATACATGTAAATACAGAAGATGTACAATCTCCATCTTTCTTTATGACTGGACAGTTCCATGGTATACATATACCACAGTTTATTAATCTATTCCTGGGTTGATCCATATCTTTGCAATTGTGAATTGAGCTGCTATAAACATTCAAGTGCAAATGTCCTTATGGTAAAATATATATATTATATATATATATATATATAAATATATATATATTTATATATATATATATATATATTTTTTTTTTTTTTTTTTTTTTTTTTGCAGATACCTAGTAATGGAATTGCAGAATCAAATGGAAGGTCTACTTTTAGCTCTTTGGGGATTCTCCATACTTCTTTCCAAACAGGTGGGATTAATTTGCAATCCCACCAAAAGTGTATAAGTGTTCTCTTCTCTACACACCTTTGCCAACATCTGCAGTTTGGGGACTGAGTGATGTGGGCTATTCTCACTGGGGTTAGGCATTTTCTAACATCCGCTTTAAAATCTGACATTTTCTAACATCTGCTTTAATATTTTGAAGCTTAAACTTCCTAAAGTTCTCTCTCAAAGTGTTTTTGATTTCCACTTTTCTGAAGCTTAAGGATGATGAGCATTTTTTTTCATGTGTTTCTTGGCCATTCTTCTGTCTTCTTGGGAGTAGTTTCTGTTCATTTCTCTTGTCCAGTGATTAACTGGGTTGTTTGCTCTTTTCTTGTTGATTTGCTTGAATTCTCCCTAGATTCTGCTTATCAGTTCTTTGTCAGATTGATAACATGCAAATCCCATTCTGAAGGTTGTCTATTTGCTTTGTTTATTGTGTCCTTAGCTGTATAGAAGCTTTTAAACTTGATAAGGTCCCATTTGTTTATTTTTGATGCTACTGCAATTGCCAATGGAGTCTCTTCTTCATAAAAATCTTCCCCCAGGCCTAAATTTGGAGGCATCACGATACTAGATATCAGGTAATACTACAAGTCCATACTAATCAAAACAATATGATATTAGCTTAAAAATAGAGACATAGAACTATGGAACAAAATAGAGACCTAGAGATGAAACCAACCTCATAGCACCATCTGATCTTCAATAAACCAAACCAAAGCATACCCTGAGGAAAAGAATCCCTATTTAATAAATGGTGCTGGGAGAACTGGTTAGCCACATGTAAAAGACTGAAACTGAACCTGCACCTATCATCACTTAGAAAGATTGACCCACTCTGTATAAGAGACTTAAATCTAAGACACACAACAATTAAAACTGTAGAGGAAAGCATGGACGCAGTGGTTTTAAATGGCCCAAACCACACAGGATAGAAAGCAAAGAAAAAGAGATTCTACTTTGGTTTTTTAACCACATATACTATCTTTTTGTCCCAGCTGCTACCGTGAAAATTGATCATCAAAAGCCAATAAAGCTTCTATTGACTAAGAGTATAAAGGGGCTTGATTTATTCCAGCGCTTGGCAGAACAAAAAAAAAATAATAATAATAGAATACAGGTGTGTCCTCTGTCATAAATAATGCAGATCTACTCTCTGCAAATTTCATAACTTCAAGGATGCTTGAAAAACACTGACTTAAGTGTGTCAGGCAGACACTACGCTGGCAATCAATTGTCTGCAGAATTGACATTTTCTAACATCTGCTTTAATATTTTGAAGTTTAAAATTCCTATTTTTCATTGTCCGTACTGACATTTTTACCAAACCCTCTTTAGCTAGACTGGTAACTTGACTTGTTTAATCCAAAAAGCAGAGGTAGGTCTTCAAAGTTTCTGAGGACAGTGTAAAGAGAAGTGTATAACACACACTCTCCATTAAGAAACAGCAGGTAGCTGTCCTGTTATGGGAAGGCTGACATTCAGAACGTGGGTGGGTCAAACATTTGGTTTGAAATTTATTTTTGTGAGTGCTAAATATTGTCAGAATATTGTTTATTTAAAAATAAATTTTGAAAAGTCTTAGGTCCTGCAGTGTATGTAAATAATGTGAGACACGATTGGTTCAAAATTAGAAAATGCTAAGATATTTACATTCCACATTTACTAAGTTTCACATATACCCTTGTAAGATGCACAGCACAATAACTAAGAAAATGCCAGGAAGGCTATGTTAACCAGTGTGATCAAAATGTGTCAAACGGTCTATGAAACTAGTGTATGGTGCCCCATGATCACATTAATGTACACAGCTATGATTTAATTAAAAAAAAAAAAAAAGAAAAAAATTAGAAAATGATTGAAACTATTGCTTTGTTTATTATTGGAGTTCAAGGCCAAGAAGCATAGAAATTCTGTTGTCAAAAATGCTCTGGACTTTTGTAAAACATTTAATAAATATCATCATATGATTTCTTTTTGCAAACAAAACAGGAAAAAAATGACAATATTAAGAGCAACATGAAACCAAATCTGGCTAAATAAAAGCATCCCAGAAAAACTCATGTGCATCAAATTTGATGAAGATTACCATTGATACAAACAAACATTAGATTTAGAACTGTATTCAAAAAAATGAAAATATAAAGAGACTTTGCTTGGAGAACTGTGAATATCAAAACTTGAGGGAACAACATAAATTATACGATAAATCAACATTTAAAGTGATCTTCATGCAACTGAAATAATATACCAGAAGCATAAAGGGGAAAGAGAGCAAAATAAAAATTAGTATACATTTATGTATATGTTTTATAAAAATGATGTTTAATTTTTTCAACAATCCTCATTTTATATATCAAGAAGGCTTATAAAAGATCAATTATAGAGCTAGCTATTGGATAGCAAGGGAATGAACTGCAGAGGCAAAATTCAAGGTTAATTTTTTTCTTACTATCTAATCTTTTCACCATGTAATATGAAAAAAAACATAAAATTCTGAATGGTAGCTCAAACACTGAGATAGATATAGAATAGACTTAAAATGTGTTCATATTGGAAGAAAGATTAAGAATTATTTTAACCAGAATATAAGTAACAGCTCATAGTGTAACATTATTGCCAAAACATTAATCCTAGATGAATTAACGTGAATTCATAAGGTCACAAGAAGTAAAGTGGTAATCTTACTCACCTTGAACTGATCATACTAGTCTGTGGTAGTTGATTCAGTTTTGAGCAATATGTTTATGACCTTGAGCATATCTATAAAAAGACAAAAAACAAAGTTATTTAAAACCCATTACATTTATTATTATACTTATCAACTATCTATTGTTGCTTTCAAATCTCCATTACTGTATTTTCTAATCCTGGCATTTATTTAGTCCTTATTATGCTTTGGCTACCCGTCTGAATACTTTGCACCTGTTACTTCATCCAACTTAAAAACAGTTTTTCCTTGCTGCACATTCTACTCCTATATATACGGTATATATTCGAGTATAAGCTGAGTTTTTGTGCCAAAAAACCGAGCTCGGCTTATACTCGGGTCATACAGGTTATTTGATTCGGTGCGCATGCACCTAATCAAATGCACGTAGTCTCCAGTCGTCTTCTGCTGTCTGCTTGAG